>JAJHUR010126487.1:0-34110 GCA_027495735.1 Lutjanus campechanus | reverse complement strand
TTTCTAAGTCTCTGCCCTGTCAATCTGCCTTTTTTTTGGCCTGAGGGTAATCAGACCCAAATATATTACATTTAAAAATGATGGAAGGAGCCGTATTCATTCATTAATTGTAGAGTAGAACTTCCTCGGGGTGCTAAAATCTCTGAAAAATACAGAGGACATAACCTCAGTGTCCTCAGTGACTCTCATATGAATACATTACTCCCTTTCAATAAAGTTGACATTGTTCTTATCCCACACCCTCCATAGAGATGCTGTATAAGCCAAAAACATTACTTGATTAATATCTGTTTCTTAATAATGTTCAAACTGTAAAATGATGAGCCTTAATTTGCACCATATTCTCAAATTCTAATCACTGATTTTCATCTAGACTCCGTTCATCAGGCCATCATACATATTTAAACACTCCAAGATGAGAGTGATTTCAAAGATATCACTGTCAGATGTGTGGGTTGTCATCATGGTCATATAAAAGGAGCAGGGACATCAAAAATGCACTCGCTGCCCTTTTTTGCATTACTCTACTGTCTGCATTTCAATTATGCTCTGCTTTCTGAATTAATTGGTTCATTAGGAAAGGCAATTAAGAGTGGGGGCGCGAGGCCTGACTCTGATGTGCTTTTAGATGTATACACAGTCATTCATCCGGCAGATCTAAGAGCTTTACTTTTAAATACATCTGTCATGATCGTCTGAATGGCCGGTCTGAGACTGGCTCTGTTATTCTGGTGGTTTGAACAATCAGCCGAAAGCCATTTGAATTGTAAGGATCTTTATTCACACTAGTGCAATTCAGGGTCGCTTCTTTTCTTCCTTTCACTGAAATAACACTACATTAGCTACTTGTTGAAAGTGAACAAACAGCAAAAAGACAGATGCTATTTTTCCTCGACAAACATTACAGAATTACGAAACCAAAAACAAGGCAGCGACAAAAGAAAGCAGCCATTAGTTGCTCCTTGTAAAGACTTGTCACAACCAGCATTCTGAAACACTGTACTCTGGACATGTGCTGTAACCTGTGCTTGGTAATGGAAAGCAATTAAGTATACTTATTCTAGGTAATTTTGCAGTTTTGTGTCATTTTTCTATTTCAGAGATAAAGACTGTACTTTATACTCCTCTACATTTTAATACCTACAGTTAGTCTGCAGGTAAAGAATCTATACAAAAGTCATATAATCACCTTATATATACTGCATTTATGATTTCAAATTGTATAACTGTGATGTTAAAATGCTTTAAATGCTGCTTACATGTTACATGAGTAATAATAATACAATGGTGTGATAGTCAGTGTATTTTACGTGTCTGTACAATCTTTATGCTTCATTTCAAACAGCTCTTCACTTTAAAAACAGACATATTTGCCATATTTTTTATTGCAACGTTTCTGTTTTATATGTATGTTTCTGGACCTTTGCACTTGTTTATTGTTATGGACCAAAATACTAAGGCAAATTCCAGTGTTAAGGGAGTGAGTTCAATTCCAGAAAAGCTACACTAGAGGGAGAAATTTGCTTTGGCTAACTAGAGCTGCTATAAAGTATTTCAGACTACTTTGTAATAAAAAAAAAAGAATCTAATTAACAATGTACTTCAGAAAAGTCACAGGCTTACAAGACACCATTATTTAGAAGGAAAAAAAACAGACCAGATACCAGAGTGGCAACATATATTACAAGTGACACTAAACAAACCATCCTGACATGTTTCCAAGATTTTGAAAAAAAAAGGTAGCCAACTTATATTAAAATTAAACCACCATTTCATTCTGTCATCATCAGAGCACTGAAACATTTCTGTATTCTTAACTCATCATCAAAAGGAAAATAAAGAAGAAAATGTGATTCATTCTCAATGTCTCCTATAATTTACATAATTCACACAATCTGTTGTCCTCCTGGATGTTTTAAATCTGCCAACTTCAAGGTTCAGAAGAAGGATTTCTGCTCTCAGCTGTGCAATTAAAGAGCTTTGACTTATTAAGTTTGCTGTAACAAGACTCAGGGCCATGATTGTGCTTGATTTTAATATCAGTTCATAATTTTGGTTAATAATTTTAACAACCTGGCCTTAAATCTAGCAAGTACCTTTCTTCTAATAATGTTCATGCAACAGATAAATCATTACAATACATATATTGTAACTGCCTCCACAAAATTGTAATGAATCTCTTTAGCCCAGAATTATTTGACTTACGCCAAAGGAAAACCTTCTTATTGACCCCGTTTTCTGACATATTAAGCAAACAAATCCACAGTCTTAACATTTCTCATTTTTACCTTATTGATCCAGAAGTCCAACCCAAATCACCCCGAACAGCCAAAACAGGAGCAAACAAAACATAAAAAAAGACTGTGCAGGTCTATTCGGTATGGAGTCTGCTATTTTACATTCTTTATGGCTGCATATCTCTGAAACATGATTTAAAATGGGGAAGGCACATGCATCATAAAGTTGAGCGTAAATAAAATGTCCAAGAACTTTACATATTTTAAACCCCAACACTTCAGTTACAACTTCATAAGTCATAAATTCATCAAAAGTAAATCCCAGATATTTAAGTAAATCCAAAATATTTAAGTCAATCAGCAAGTAGAGAGGCAATGGTAAATTAAAAATAAAAGTAATTCCTTTTATTTTGTAATTTCAGTAGTTAACCTCAATATTATTTTTGATAATTACACTGTTCACTGTTTCTCTACACTGGCAAATTCCATGTGAAAACCCACTTGGCAATAAACTTTATTCTGATTTTCACTGGTATTTATTTTATATAAGTAAATTAATATATATGTTGTTGATAATATTTTTAATGCTGTCAAAATGATAGGAATAACTTGAATACATGATGCTATCTAAAAACTGATAAAAATCAATTTTTTTGAAAAATTAATTATTGCGTCTCTTTTCAGGACGCGTCCGTCTGCGGGACCCAGAATGCCCTGCGCCGAGGCAAGATGGAAGAACCCAGCAGCTGCAGGAGAACAATGTTTTGGCTCTAGTTATTGAAACGGACAGCTGAGGGTGAACCACGCCAGCCCAGACGGCAGGTCATGGTCCTGCACCGGTAAGGGACACTCATGAGATCCAACTTTGGGGTCCGGTCGGCGTATGTAGCAGTTTAAACTCGTCGTACGGGACAGACAACAAAGCGCAGTTACCTCACCGCTAGTTAGCTGCTAAGTTAGCTGTCTCGGCTAGTCGGACGAGCATCATTGTTCGCTGGAGTTGTATGGGCCGTTTGTTATGGCTCATGCTTGTGTTGTCGCTCCATCACTTACAGTCGGTTCACTGTCCGGGAAACGAAACCAACAACGTGGAGAAAACCGCGGAGAATAAGTGCAGACGATGTAAGATGAACTCATGTTGTTTGTTTTATTTCTCAGGCTCAAACCAGCGTTCGTCCTTGATCATTTCTCCAGCTCGCAGATTTAACGTTAGTGTCTTGTGTAACGTTAACGTCAGTGTGCTCTGATATATGCCACTAAATCCTTTAATTTAAACTAGAAAAAAAAAGTACAAGCTAACTTTGTGAACGTGTCTAAAAGGCTCTGACTTTCCTCGTGTTATTTTTAGCTAGTTTTCTCGTTCATATTCGCACGGTTTGGTGTTCATGAGCGCAGGTCTGCTGCTGTTATTGCATGGCCATATTAATTATTGCCTGATCCTGCATCACAAAGAAGAAGGGCCCCGCAAGAGTGGTTAGCCAGATGGTTAGCTAGGTAGCTAATTGCATAGCGAACAAGCTTGGTTAGTTTTCATAAATGTACGCAGACTACAGGGTCCACTCAGCACACAGTCTGTCTGCTGAAATACACCAGAGAAAGCTGAAGTTGATCTGAGAGGCAGGAGTCTCGTTTCTGCTGTTAAAAGTTGTCTTTGTGTTAGCTGAGGTGGACGTTATTGCTGCTAACGCACCATCAGAGCTGAAGGTATTTGGCAGCAGTCTGATAGCACTCATTAGCTGGATGGGTCGTTCATGCGGTGGCCACAGATCATTATAAAGCATGTATTTATGAATTATAACAATTTTTAATGCAACTTTAATAGTAAAATGTGAAATTATGCGTCCAAAGAGACACTTTCCCAATTAGGGCCACAGCAAAAGATTATTTTCATTATCGATTTTTTTGATATTCTTGAATCAATTCGTTGTTTCATCCATAAAGTGCCAGAAAATGGTGAAAATGTAGATCAGGGTTTCCCAAAGGCTAACATGACATCCTCAAATGTCTTGTATTGTCCACAACCTCAAGATATTTAGTTTACTGTCATAGAAGAGTAAAGAAACTAGAAAATGTTCACATTTCAGGGCTCAGCAATAAGGCTTGCCTACTTGCTCCGGGTAAGTAAAATGCTATCTTGGGCAAGTAAGTCTGGCAATTCACTGTCATTCACTCACTCTGATAGTACACTCTGATAATGATAATTAATTAATAAACATTTTTTTCATGCTAAAATGGGAGAAAATTCAGTTTTCGGTCACTCAAAAAATTAGCAGATTTTCATTATCATATTAGACTGAATATCTTTGGGTTTTTAACTGACAAAACACTTAAAGTCTTCATTTTGAAATCTGATAAACTGGGATGGACATTTTCTGACATTTTAGAGACATTGCAACCCTAGATTAAACCCTAGACTTAACTTAAGTCTTTGTTGGTATTTGATAACTGCTAATAAATAATAATAACAGTTTGTATAGGAATAAGTAAAAATGGAAAGTGACAAGTAGATACATTTTTGACCCACTTGCTCTACCGGGCAAGTGAAAATAATAGTAATGTTGAACCCTGCATTTAAGAAGCTGAAAATCATAATATAGAGGACTTTTTTTTTCTCTGCTTGTGGTGCTCAAAGTGCCAAAAAATACATTTGAACAACTCAAAAGCAGTGTCGCTCAAGAAAATCCACAGACCTTATTGTGAACAGTTTCATGTTGGAACTATTTTCTTTCTACCCAACTACCCACCAAATGTATCCCCAGACAGAAGGAAGCATGCATTCAATTGTGGACCAGGGGCTTGTGTTTGTGACAGCACGGGATGTAAACTTAATGGCGTTCTCCATGACTGAGCTGTAATGTTAGCACCACTGAGCTAGAAAATAGTTCCTTCATGAAACTGCTCACAACAAGGTCTGTGGATTATCTTATGTAACCAGGTCATGATTTCTGAAAACAGATATTAATGCATATTCTATTGCACTTTGAGTACCACAAGCAAAGTGCCATCTAGCTCCTTTATATTCGAGAGAAGGCAGACATCTCTACAGCCACTATCACCAAAATGCAAACACCAGAAACAATCTAGATGGATAAATAACACTTCTGTTAAGTCGAAAAATATGTATTTTTTTTATGTTGGTGTGAACTTCCCTCTTAACATGTTATTGCTTGATTCAAATGTCTGCATTAAATATCACATTCAGAGCTGTTACAAAACCTGCACTTGATTTGTTTATGCGGCAGCCACATAATTACACCAACAGTCTTTCTAATGCAGTCTGTGTGCACTCTCATTGGCAGATAAGCTCATGCAAATAGGATGACTGGGTCAGACAGGGCCCATCAAACAGATTAACATACAACTTCAATCCTCTCATTCCTCATCTCATGTTGTGTCTAGCAGTGCCGCCACAGTGACCTTTTTGCCCTGTAATATACTGTGACTGTACACACACACACAGTCATCAACCAGGCAGAAATTTGTATAGTGTTGCTTCAGTGTTTTTGCTTGTTTCCTCTTGTCATTGTGCCAGACTGTAGTTCTTTGTTGACCCACAAACCAAGGGTTTTAATCCCACTAAGCGCCCAGTTGTTAGATCAGAGGCCGTGACACTGATTCCTGAAGACCGAGCTTAACTGCCTCCATAATTGTTGTCTGTTAGCTATTATTTGTGTGTCTATAACTAGCAATCAATCTATGAGGATCACAGATTGATTGCTAGTTACAGTACTTCCTTAAAACAGTATGTTCTGACATTGACTGGGGCTGTTTTTGTCCTCACAGGATGACACTGATTGCCGCCCCATAGTTTTCCTGCCCGCCAGCATCCACCATGAGCATCATTCAAGACAAACTAGGCAATGAATTCCTGCGCTCCAACGGGAGCATGGACTCCAATTTTGGCCCCGGCATGATTATGTTCAGCCACCTCCCGCCGGTGACCAGCTTCACCCGGCTGGCCGCCCACACCGTCATGCAGGACCTTCCGCCGCAGGAAATGATCCTAAAGAAGGAGCGTGACTCGCCTGACTGCAGCATGGGCACACAGGGTGGCCGCATGGGGTGCGCGGGGGTGGGAGACTATGTTCACAGCATGGGTATCAAGCAGGAGAAGCTGTCGGAGCACGATTATCGCCTGCCGGTTTACCCCGGAGGGCTGGGGAAGAGCACAGAGCTGCTGGAGGTGACAGTCAGCAACAACCAGAGCCTGCTGGTGCAGGACCTCAACATGGGCAACGTGAGTATCACTGATGAGAACTCATGAGGGGGGGGGTTTATGAAGGAAAGGGCTGTGCTATCAAGGATTTCACTCACAATTACCTGAAACGATTAGTGGATTGACAGAAAAATTATTGTTTAATTTTAATAATTGATTAAATGTTTAAGCTAATTTTCATGCAAAACATTAGGACAGGGGTTCCCAAACTTTTCAATGCCAAGGCCCCCCAAATAGTTCTAGCTTATGGCTGGGCCTCCCTTTTGCAAGATGCCTTTTAAAAAAAACCCAAGTCGACAGTTTTTCCAGCCTCTGTATGTTGCTTCTTTTTTTTTTTTTTAAATGATGCTGAAGTTTTGATGGTTTTAAACACTCATTGGAGGCTTTCTTACATGCAGTGATAAATCCATACTGAATCTATGCTGCATCATACTTACAAGTTTAACTTGGCTTGGTGTACATTGTATTTTTTGGCAGCAGTTGGTCTGCTTGCCAGGTAAATTTTTTGTCAATTTTTTTGAGTTGGCATGGAATTTCAGGAGCAGAGAAGCTTTGTGGCAGGTGTCAGTCCAGTTCAACACTGACAGCTTGTGACGCGATGAATCATGTTTTGACTGGAATTAAATTAGAAAGATGGGCACAGCAAATATGATTTTGATATATGTTATTACAAATAATATTTTAATAATTCACATAATAATAATTTGTTTTAAAAAATCACTGCACCAGAACACCAGACTATTTTATATCATCGTGAATTTAATATTTAAGTGGTTTTTGACTGTTGGTTGGACAAAACAAATATTTTGAAGATGTCTTTAAAGATATAGGATATAGATTAAAGGTTATCAGACAAGTCAAAAATATAACTAAATAGATTAATGAATAATATTATTAGTTAGATATATGAAGGTTTTCCTGTAAGTTCTGAGTAATAAAAATAATAAAGCTTTTAATTTGTTTTCCTTTACTACCAACAAGTTCATCAAATTAAATTAAAACTGAATTTATTTAGTTGTATGTATTCGTAGCAAAGTTTGTCGTAGGCAACTGGACTTGATAGAGTTCTTGTATGTATTATTTTTTAACTCAATCACTCCTATTTATTTGGACTTGCCACACTTTTGATCAATTATCTATTTCCCCCAGGCAAACAAGTATTTTGAAGACGTCATTTCCTCGTCACCTTTCATCAGACTGTCTGGCTAGTTAATTGGCATACGACGATGTTCACAGTGAAACACCGTTGCTGCGTTTTAAAGGGCCTTTGTCCCGGCACCACATGTCCATAACTTTGTTGTTTAAAAAAAGAGAATATAATAAACACAACATGGAGACACAGTGCAATTAAAAACCACAACAGCTTTGTCAGCACATGTCAAAAACCAAACTTAAGCAACACCTCTATGGCATCACTGTGGTGACACAGTATTCAAAATACAAAAGGCTTTTAAATCCTGATGTTACAATGGTATAGGGCTCAGTGGTTGATTACTGTCAGTCATCATGATCGGCACAACCCTACTAGCTAGCTTAAATGAAAACACTTATAGCTAAACACACTGAGCACCAGGCATTTCAGCTAATTACCTCACTGAAGCTAACTTTTGTGATCAACCTACACAGCAATTGCAGTTAATGTTAAATCATCCATATATTTAGTATCAACCCTTCTAGGCGATGGTAGGGGAAACACTGGTCCTGCTGGTGCTGCAGCTCATGTTTTTCATTCTTGCAACTATACAGTTCAATACATGGCAAATAAGAGTTGTACATAAACACTGAAGTTGAAATTTCAGCCCCCTTACTACCCCTACAGCTAATACAGATGTGGGCAAAGGTAAAATATCAACATATCTTAAAGTTCTCACGAAAGTATGGATTTTACTCCCTCCCAGGCCCTCAGCACCTCCTGATTTAGCCACAGATAACTGCTTTGTCAGCATATTTATACATGCAACGCACCATTGCCAGATGGAAAGAAATAGTGGAGGTTTCCATCTGTGTTTGACACGAGAATCATAACTTAATATTACTGCTTTTCTGTTTGTGCATTATTGTGTGATTAGCCACTTTTTTAATGTGTTTGTTGCCGCGACCAATGTAGAATCAAACATGAGCAATATACATCCAGATTAGTTACAAAGAATTCTGTGCAGATTTAATTTTGAATGATTTTGGCTTAGTATGTCCCCCAAAAACAACCCTGCTGTGTTGTCAAGCAGCTCATTTTTTAAAAGCCTGAGAGGGAGGAGCCTGAGAGAGGACGGTGCAGGGGAGGAGCTTGTGGGAAACTGGTTATAGCGACATAAATCTACTGTCGGCTCGAGATGCAAAATATAAAAGATCCCTCCCCTCCTTCCCTCCCTCCTTCTGTTTCTCTTTCTGGGTAGGAGGATGATGTCATCCAGCCTCGGTGTGAATGAAAACGTCATGGCAAGGACACAGCTGTCTTGTTTGAGCTTGCACTTCATTTCAGACGTCTTTTGTGCTCATTCAAATAGAAATACACACAACCACACACTTCCAACAATGGCCAGGCAACAGAGGTCACCAGGGCCTCTAGATTCAAGTTTGCTTAAAAACAGAATGCATTGTTGTCTTCACAGTGGCAGGCTTTTCAAAACTCTCGACTAAATTTTATGTTTTAAGATTAGAATTTAATATATCATTTGGAGCATTTAGAAGCAGTTTTTTGTACCGAAGCTCATTTCTGTGAATTTGATGGGGGGAAAAACAGATCTTGGAAGTCATTATTGCAACTTTATTGAAACTTTATCAAAATAATAAGTTAGTATGTCATGATAATGACTTATTTTGAGAAACTAAGTCATTATTTCGAGATACAAACTCTTCATTTCAAGACAGTAACTCGTTATTTTGAGACACTAACTTATTATTTTCAGAATTGTTTTTATTGCCAAGTAAGTTTCCACATACAAGGAATTTGCTGTGACGTGTTGGTGCATAACAACAAACATAGTACTAAAAATATAAATAAAGATCAAGGCAAGTCAGTTAAAACAGCATAAATAGAAAAATAGAGAATAGAGAATAATGCACAAAAAAACAAAAATATAAAAACAGAATATGTACAAGTGTAACTATTATTTAAATAGAGGAAGAAGCTGAGCAGAGTCTACCTCATTATTTCAAGATACTACCTTATTTTAAGATATTAACTCATTATATTGACATTCTAATTCATTATTTCATGATAGCAACTCATTATTTCAAGATACTAACAAATTATTTTGAGAAAGTTTCTCACCACATTGACTTACAGGATTTGTTTTTTTAATTATACATTGGCAGAACTGGACTTGGATAATTCTTCTCCCACTTGTGCCTAAAATTGGGCTGATTTTGAGAGCAGCAGGTGCAGCCACATTTATCCTGTCAGTCTCCATATGGCACCGAAGTGCAGCATGTTAACGGAGAAAGAAAAGGCAGTGCAGGGATGGTAGACCGAGGAAAAGAAGAGAATCAGGAACCCATTCTGTTCCTGCGTGAATTAATACCCCACACTGATGGTTTGTGTTGGAGTTTAGTGAACAGTAATATTCTTGAATGTTTAGTTTAGTATGTGAGGTGTGTGATTTGTCTATTTCTTTGGTTAGAATAGCAGAATAAAGGCTCTCACGATGAATTGTGGGCCACTTATGCACAGAGGCGCCATAAATTTAAAGCATTGTTATTTCGCCCACTAGAACCACATTTTGCACAATGACTTTCCAACAGACAATCACTTGACATTGTCAGAGGGTTCTGTTTGTTTGCATCAGCAACAAACATGCACTTGTTTGCAGGATAGTTTTAGACTGAAGGCCCTTAACCTTCAATCAAGTAATTTCCTTGTCATGGCTGGCTCTCACGGCCCTCTCCCTGTCCCTTTGTCATCCTCGCAGCTGCCGAGTCAGTTAGGAAAGGAGCCCACTGGGAGGAAAGGTCGAAGGTCAAACGGTGACGGACAGGAGGGTAAACCAAGAAAGAAGAGAAGCGAAGCAAAGGTTTGTCATACGTTTATATATCTGTAAATGTAGTAATATTTTGTGTTATTACATTTGTGCACATGAGCAAGCATTTATCAATACAAAGAAAAGTATGTTAATAAGAAACTTAATATAATAAACTTGATTTATAAAGTGCTTTACAAGAAAGAATACAATAACAATTTAAAATAAAACATGAATAAATAAAATTTGCACCAATAAAAGCTTTTTTTTTGCAGTGATAGATTTAGATTCTGTGTTGACAGAATGATGTTGCACATTACACACAGTGTGTGGCTGAAAGTGAAAGTAACTTTACTACCTGCACGGCGGTGGAGGAGCGACTTCAGTAGCGTGGAAGTGGTTTAGTTATAAACGATCACGTGTGCAGTAAAACGACGGCAACGTGTAAGAAGTGCAAGACGACAATAGCAGGGAGGGAATACAACAAACTAATTTCACCACCTCAAGGAAGAGCATCTGTTTGACTGCAAAGAGAAACAAATACAGCTGTTGTGAATTCTAAACCAGAAATATTTTTCAGTATTTCGTCATATCATCAAGAATATCGTTATTTCAGAATATTGTGATATTATTTTAGGAAAAACTTTGATATATCTTTGATATAATTAAGGGCCTGGTCTTATAAAGCCTGAGGTCAACAATACAATTTTAAAATCACTATGACAGTGAACAGGAAGCCAATACAGGGAGGCCAGAACTGGGGTTACATGATCTCTTTTTCTTGGATCTTTGATAATCTTTGTGGCAGCATTTTGAGCCAATTGAAGGTGAGAGAGGGAAGCCTGATAGAAGCCTGTTTAGAGGGCAGTACATTCAACTAAACAGGAGAAAATAAAGGCATGGACAATGCCTTTATTTATTTATGGACAATAATACATTCCTGTTTTTTGACAACAAAAAAAAAGATTAGCCTTATCTATTGAATAATGCATCTGTAATTGCACTTTCTACCCAATATGAACAATATGAACTGATCCTTTAAACACATTCAGACGCTATAGAAGACAGCTGACTGAATCTGACCCTCTGTGTGTTTCTCTCTTATTGTTCTGCAGCAATCAATGATGCTGGATGCAGATGGAGGCAGCCTGTCGCCGGGAACCAAGCCTCACATCTGCGAGCACTGCACTGCATCCTTCAGGAGCTCCTATCACCTACGCAGACATGTCCTCATTCACACAGGTATCATATTTTCTCCTCTGTGTGCTTCTTGATCTGGAGTTCTGTCACTTTTTATTTTTTGTGGTAGTTGCACAATCAGCACAAAAAAGAAATGTTGACGTCATTATGCCTCCAGCTGAAGGAACTGAAAGTAATGTTGTTATTACTGCCTGTACAGTTTATCTGACACTATCTTTAGATAGTTCTCTGTGTACTTGACACAGAGACTAAAGGCTAAACACAGGTTTTTGCATAATAGTTCCGATGATCTCTGGCCTTCAGCGTCACTGCTGTCTTATTGTTAGAGAAGTAATAACACACTATCTCGTCCATAATCAATTCTGGTTCTTGGGTGCAGTTTTGTGCGGTGTTTTGATAGTTAATTAAGACATGTATGACCTGAGATATAGTGAGGCCAGATGTGGAACTCTTCAGTTGCATCACTGCCCCTTTTTTTTTGTGCTGACTTGTTGTACACAGAGCATCGCAGAATAACAGCATGACAGGCTTTACTTTTACAAACCAAACTGTGTCTCAAAATGACCCAACTGTGATGGAAAGTGAGGGCAATGTGACGCAGAGCGGTGCGACTTGTTTCAGTTTGCTGCTCTGATGATCTCAGTTCCAGCGCTGAATGTAAGCGAAGTCGACTAAGCTACTTTTGAACCAGATGCTCTTACAACTTCTACTGTTGACTGTGACAGACCCTTTGGCAGAAGGAGAGATGCTTCATGGTGCACAAGGATTTATAACTGAACTATAATCTGGATGTACACTTTTTACTTCTTTAATGATGTGGAAAAGTGATGTTTTCAAATCACATGTGATAAAAAAGGCTTTAAAACATGAACTTCAGTTGTTCAGTTGCTGTTATTGTTTAGTGTGTTGAGCTGCTCTACAGGTGAGCTGTACTGTAACTGGGTGGACATGGAAATGGTATATTTTTCATACTTGTAGGTATGTTGACAAAATAAACATCAGTCTTGAGTAATTGTGTTCACAATAACAAAGCTGAAAGGTGTGCAAAAAACCTCCCATTGTGATTATTTCATAGATTGTGTGATATGAGTCATGATTTTACGGGTAATGGTAATATTTGTGTTTAATTTAAAAAGTAATGATGTGGGTTTTGCTAGGGTCTGTAGCAAACAAGCATGTTCCCTAATGGTTTGTTATGACGCATTTTACCTTCACTGAAAAATTGCAGCTTCTGCAATTTGGATATTGCACTTGGCATTATTGCAATTTCAATAATATTTTGATTAATTCTTTTGCCCCATACTTCTGTGTTATAACAGACGATTATTTTTTCATACACACAATTGAGTGTATGAATTCCTTATTTGAGAATCAGTTGTTTTACAATCAGTCAATTGTAATTTCATCTCATTGTCATCTTAGAATGATTATCTGTTTGATAACTGCTTTCATCACCACACTGTAGAGTTCTTTTGATTTTAAAATTAGATTTTAAATGTGGAGTATCAGCTTGAAGTCACTCAGTATTGATTAGTTTTTTCTTCAGCACCAAATTGATGGTTTTTGTTTTGTGCTCTTTCCAGAATATTTTGAGAAATACTAACTTAACAAAGCTTTTTCACACACCAGTCTTTGAAGATAATAAACCAGATCAATGTTCATTAAAAGGCCTTGAATGCCATCTTCTGTGTTTGCATTGTTAAATGTATGTATTTTTGTCTCTTGTCTTAATTTATGGAAATATCATGTTAAAGATCTATATTTTGTTTCTTGTTTCAATGTTTGTCATCTGTGTTGTGGCAAATAGAGCTGCTGTGATGAAATTTTCAGACTCGTTCTGACAAAAATATCGTCATCATCATAGTCAATGTTGATCCAAGTAGAAGACAGTATTTTAGAAAGGGATGAACACAATGACTTGACGACACCCTTGAAATACAGTACAAAGAAATCCACTGCAATAGAAATGCAACACACACTGCTTTTGGCAAAGAGTGTGAAAGTGAAAGTGTTTGTTTGACTACGGCCTGAAGAATTACCATGAAAAGAAACCAACACCTCAAAAAATCCGTATAATCAAAATAAGTCAGTAAATATTGCATTGGGTTGCATCACATTGTACAGGTGCTTTTGTATTTTATAACTATATGAAACTTATCAGAGAGTTTAAATGACCATCTCGGGAATCCAACCAAGTAACTGTATAAATCTCTGGGGCTACATTTCAGGTGAAAGACCCTTCAGATGTAATCAGTGCAACATGAGTTTCATTCAGAAGTACCTTCTCCAGCGACACGAGAAAATCCACAGTGGTGAGTGATAAAAGACAACCATTCGTCAAACCAGACGGCGCGATTCAACATGTGAGTCATCTTGCGCCGTGAATGTCAGCTAACCTTGAGCGGTGCTATTCTTGTATGTCAGGAGAGAAGCCATTCAGCTGTGACCAGTGTAACATGCGATTCATTCAGAAGTACCACATGGAGAGGCACAAGAGGACGCACAGCGGAGAAAAGCCGTACAGATGTGAGACCTGCCAACAGGTTAGTGAGCTGCCTAGTGTTCTGCACGGGGTATTTTGATGATTATCTAACGTGATATTAATGCTGTATATCCAGGACTTTAAATCCACTGAAAACTCAAATCCACAATAATCTTCTAACTATGAAGTTTAGAGTCTTATGCACATACAACCCCAATTCCAAAAAAAAGACATTGTATAAAATATAAATGGTTTTTTTTTTGTAAACATGCACTCATTCTGAATTTGATTCTGAATTTGACAAGAAAAAATTAGGACGGGGTGACAAAAGACTTGGAAAGTTATGGAATGTTCAAGAAACAAAGACCTGTTTTGAACTGCAACACTTAATGAAAAACTATTTTTTTTAAAAGTCCAACAGTTTCAGAACAATGTTTCTCAACACAATTTAGGGTTTTCACCATCGACCATCTATAATGTCAATGAAAGATTCAGAGAATCCAGAAAAATGTAAGGGGAAAGACCAAAAACCAAGACTGAATGCCTGTGACCCCTACATAATTGTATGAAGGATACTACATGGACTCTGGAATACTTTGGAAACACAATTTGTCACTGCATCTTCAAATGCAAATTACCATGCAAAGAGAAAGCCACATATCAACAACATCCAGAAACATCTGCAGACGTCTCTGGGCTTGTGCTCATCTATGGAAAGAATGTGCTGTGGTCTGACACATTTACATTTTAGATTGTTTTTGGAAATCATAAAGGTTGTGACGTCCGCTCTAAAGAGAAGGACCATCAAGGCTGTTGTTAGCATCATCACCATCTGTGATGGTATAGGGGTGTGTTCATGCCCAGGGCATCACGGGTAACTGTCACATCTGTGAAGGTCCTTTAATGCTAAAAGGTACATGCAAGTTTTGGAGCGAGAAATGCTGCCATTCAGACGAGGTCTTTTTCAGGGATGTCCCTGCTTATTTCAACAAGACAATGCCAAGATAGAATCTGCATGTTATAACAGTGTAGCTCCATGATAAAAGAGTTTGAGTGCTAGACTGACCTGCCTGCAGTCCAGACCTGTTGAAAGTGTGTGGTGCACTATGAAGCAACAGCACAACAACCGAACAACAGAGACCCCAGGCTGTTGAGCACCTTAAGTTGTATATCAAGCAAGAAAAAAAGAGTTTCACTTTTAAAACTTCAACGCTTCCCAAATGCTTACTGAGTTAAAAGAAAAGGTGATTTAACACAGTGGTAAACATGCTCCTGTTCCTGTGGTTTTTGGAACATGTTGAAGGTGTGAAATTCAGAATGAGTGTATATTTACAAAAAACAACAAATAAAGTTGAACAGTTTGAAGATAAAATATCTTGTCTTTGTGCTGTATTGAACCGAATATAGGTCAAAGTTTTTATTTACATTTCACACAACTTTTTTGGGGGTTTGTGGTGATACTGGTAAGCATGTTTAAGTACTAAAAACTAATTTTAATCCAAATTAGAAATATTGTCATTCCATTTTTGTACGCTTTTCCTGATAATTGGTTTGAATGGGGCATGGTATTGTTGAGACATTTTTTTTGACTATGTTGTTATCAGCAAAACAGCAAGGCAAATTTCTTATATGTGTAAACCTTCTTGACAGTAAACCTGATTCTGATTATTTGCTTTAAATAAAATATTTGGTGTTTGTTCCCTTCAGTATTTTTCTAGGACAGACCGACTGCTTAAGCACAAGCGAACCTGTGGAGAAGCCATAAAGAAGGGGCTGGATCCCGGGATGATGGACTTGGGTTGTGTAGACATGGGACACGGCAGCTATGGAATCACTCAGGGAAATGCTGGGAGTACCGGGAGAAAGAGGGGAAGGTCCAAAAATCCTGGAGAGGGAGGTGAGCGGAAGAAGAAGAAGGGCGACGGAGGGGGGCTGAGGGTACCACACATTCACGGAGCTGTATCCGGAGGCTACAGCATCCACGAATTCTCTGTGGAGAATCAAACAGTGTCTTCCTCCACTGAGCCAGGACCCAGCATGCAGCAGGTCCACCACGGCCGGGCTCCAAAGATGGCGTTCAAGAAGGCTAATCGAAAGAGCCTGGACAAAGAGGGTCTGGATCAGGACAAAGTGGGCTCACTGGAGCAGAGCGGGGGCATGGACGGCCTCGGCCTAATGCAGGGGAACGGGGCGAAAGTAGGTCCCACCAGCAGCAACTACGACGACGCCATGCAGTTCCTCAAGAAGAGACGCTACCTTCACGCAGCAAACAATGCAAACTCATCAGGGCCGGTGGGGGTGGGAGGAGCCAGCAGCGAGTATGACGTTGGCATCGGTCACTTGTCTTCCCAGCAGTCCGTCATTCAGGGTGTCGTCTCCAGCGTGATGGACAGCGACGCGCAGCTGAGTCTTGACAAGTCAGGGATCCCGGACGAGGTGCTGCAGAGCATCCTCGACCACTACACCCAGAAACCTGACGGCTCGCACCATGACGTCCACTTCGACATCAGTGACCACCACGTGGAGCTGACCCCCGCCTCCGCCGACGACATCGGCCACAGCACCGACACCCCCAGCCCATCTGGAGACAAGACTGTCATGATGCACGAATACTCCCGCTTCCTGCTGCAGGCTTTGGAGCGCACCAGCCACAGTGCCAGCTTCCCTCTGGGCCCCGAGCCCCCCGCCTCAGGACCGTTCACCAGTTCCCACTCGGGGAACCCCCTCTACGCCGACAAGAACATCTACACTACGTCCCCGCTGGAGTGTGGGTTCGGCCAGTCGGTGGCCTCGCCTTCGCTGCCCTCCTCCGTGCCAAAGTCTCACTTCGCGATGCTGACAGGCTCCTCGCCGCAGCACAGCTACCACCTGAGCGGCCTGGAGGCCCCCACGCACCAGCAGCTCACCCCTTCTCAGGAGCTCACCGAGCAGATGGAGAAGCAGCACTCCTCCACCCCCCCTTCCTCCTACCAGATCAGCCCGTCTGACCTGAGCAGCCAGAAGGACCACCCGCCGGTGAAGAACGGCACGGCGGCGGTCTACCCTCTGGCCCCGTCGCAGGATCTGGCCTCTCTGGACTCCTCCAAGCCTTCCTACCAGATAGAAAACTTTGCTCAGGCCTTCGGCTCCCAGTTCAAGTCAGACGGCCGCGGCTTGTCTTACGGCACTGACTCTGGCGGGGAGGTGGATCACAGGATACGGACGCCTGTGTCTGAATTCTCAGGGTATAGTAGTTTGTTATCTGATGTCAATGAGCCAGTAAGTACAGGTTCCAAAACTACAACAAGCCAAAGCTACAGATGAGAGCCTGAGAGGGAGTGAACACTCTGTCGTTAAAGTTAATGTTCTTATTTTAATTTTCTAGTGCTCCTATTTTATTATTATTATTATTATTATTGTTATTATTATTATTTTTTTAAGTGTCATCTTTCTTTCAATTATACTGATGCTCTGTTTTTGTGCCCACTCCTCTCCCCACAATAAGCCTGCAAGGCTTCCTGCAAATGCAATTTTTTTTTAAAGTACCTGTTATTTTTAAGTTAAATATGTATTTACTGTTCTTCTTGTCATATTAGTGACAGTAGGTCTGGTCATTAATCATGAACTGAAAGTACTTTTTAAGAGCGTAGAGTAGCACCGGACGTATTTTTCTTTTCCAATGAGCTGAAGTGTTTGAGCAATCAACTTTACAAGTGTAAAATCATAATGAAAATAACCGCGATGGCAGGGAATAGCCCAGAATTGAAATAGCAAAAAAGAAAACGACAAAAAAACGTTACTGTCTGTTACAAGGTTGAAAGTATTACTCAGGAAAAAGTGGAAAAGGAGAAGCCTACGAGGTGCAGTGAGCACTCTTTTCAGAAGTTTAAAGAGGATTTTTCTTATGTTTTATTACTTGTTGAATGAGTGTGACATAAACAGACTGCTGCCAGCTCACTCGAGCACTGAAAACACTTTCTACTTGGCTATATAGAGATTATGGTACTTTCGTGTCAATGTGAAACTCATGTTTTCTTCAATAAGGGCCATATATATATCTATATATATTTATAAGAATATATATTAATGTAAAATAACAGATTTAATCATTCTGGGGAACTGCCAGTTGAAGTAGAGGAAGAATGAGGGCTGGTTTTGGGGGTAAAATGTTGTCCTTGGTATATTTTTTGGAGAACAAAAGTGATGTTAGGGCTTTTCTTTGGCCAATAGAGGTTGCTGTTGGACAGCGATAGAATGGCCTTCCCCCTTTTTCCTGCCCTCCACTTCTTCCTCGGTTCTCTTATTTCTTTAAAAGAATCCAATTAGCACTTTGAGCCGTTTTTCTTACATTGAGTAAAGAAAGTACCCCGTCGGATCAAGGAAGCTCAAACGTCAGGAATGGACTGGCTTTTTGACAGAGATGAGTTGTTGTTTGGGCATATGCAGATGGGCTTTCTGGGCTGAACATATTCTGGCTGTATGATGGGCGGGGTGGGGGGTACCCTTTGTTTGGGTAGCATGGTTTTTATGGGGGGGGGGGGGGGGGGTGGGGGTGGGAGGGGCAGGGTTGATATGTGAAAGTGGGATTTTTCATTAATGTTTTCTCTTTCTCCTTACTTTTAGGAAGGGTTTAGTGTGGGAGGGAGGGAGGGAGGGACGGAGGGGGGGCTTTTAAAATACAGTAACATTTAATCGGGAGGATAATGTAAATGTAATTCAAACCCCTAGTTTTAGTTTGACTTGTTACCCAACTTAGAAGATTTGCTTTCTTATTGAATTTGATGACAAATGTGTTAGTGATCGGGCTGTACCGAATACTTCCAGGCTTTATTCATAACACTGACGTTCATTCTGTTTAAACCCAGTGTTTCTGCACAAATGCAGATAAAGACCAGGCTACGCTAATGTTATTAGTATTTTACTATTTGTGGAATTGGTTTCCACTGGTGGCTGCAGAGGACATATTTGCCAACCTTTCCAATTTTCCCAGGAGGCTCCTGTTTTTATTGCCCTCCTCTGTTTTCCTCACAAGGTTACAATTCTGCCATATTTCTCCCAATTTATGACGAAAATTTCCACATCATTTGTTCTTTTTGTCATCACAACCTGGCACTGTGCAGCGTGGATAAACTCTGCGGCTCTAAAATGTTAGGGTCACCATCCGCATAGCAATACATTTTAATCAATTCAGTTCAATCAATTCAATTGCCCTCTATCCTTGAACTTCAGACTTCCCAGAAAGAAGACCTTCTCTTTCTTACAGGAAGTTTTAAAGGAAAGGGGCACATTTTTTTCTAAGAGCAGCCTAGCTAATTGCTCTGATTGCTGACAATGTTTTACTGTAATCACATTTGAATTATGGACTGTGTAAGGTTTAAATGCTGTGGTCCCATTGTGTCAGTGCCAGTTATAGGTCATCTGTAGGCATGTTTCCCAAAAAATATTTACTTATTGTTTTGCTATTTTCATTCTTTATCAGGTGTTATGTCACACTTTATACCATATACCTGATACTCATATTATTAAAGAAGAATTTAAAAATGTAAATGATTGTTGTCTGGGCATGAACCCATTGATCTTTTGATCTTTACAAATCAAGACTCAATAGTCTAAGAAAAAAATTGTGACCTTAAAATCGAAAGTCATATTGAATTGTGGATTTGGAGAATCATGACACCCACAGCCCAAACCCCTGCTTCGTGTAGAAATCCCCCATATTTTTGAGGTCCCAAGGTTGGCAAGTATGGCACAAGATTGTTTCCAGCTTGTGTGATCCAAACAGTCCCAAAAACTCCTTCTGGGAAAATGATAGATGTAGTCATTTTCAAAATATACAAAATGTCTTTTATCTAACAAAATATTCTGCTTTAATCTATATTTGTTGGTGTTTTGCCTTTCAAAAACATTTTCACTGTGGTCGCACAAAAAGGGAGGCACGCACCTGTAATAACGGCAACTTAACAAAACTGTCGAGCCATATGTATTGAAGAAGGTTGATTGAATAAAAACGATTCAATCCGATGAATCACTTTATTCAAGTTGAGGGTTTTGTATGAGGATTTTTTTTTTTTATTAAAGGATGATGATGCCATAAATATGACAACAGACACTCAAAGCTTCACTCGAAAACTTCAGTCGAAGCTTCAAATGTAAAAAAAACCCCCAGACATTCGGTACAGCCCTAGTTAGTGATCAAGTATTTCTTCAGCTGTTACTGAGGCAGCCATACGCAGTATAAACAAACAAACAAAAAAAAAGAAATGTGGCTGTCCAAATATTTGTATGCATTTAGATCTTGTCACATGTGCTGACAGTACCAAGCATATATGTCCCATTAGAAATTGGGTGCCTATTCCTGAAAAGCACGGGTGCTAGATATGGTCTAGTAAATGTTTAAATGTAATTTCTTGCTGATTTTTAAACGTATTTAATGCTGTACATGTTTTTTTTTTTGTAAAGACAACAAATAATTGCGCTGTCTTCCATAGCTACAACTGGCCTTGAGTGCTGGAGCTGATATCACTCTGCTGCTGTCTTTAAAGCCCTTTTTACGCCCCGATGGCCTGTTGTTTCAAGCAATCATTAAACATGGCAGAGTGAATGCAATGCTGTAATATCTTAAGTAATACGTTGCCATGTTGAGGCGTGAGCAAGAATTAGCCTCGCATATACCTCATATCACAATAAACCAGGGACAAAGGAGCGAAGGTTCGATGTATGTAGCAGAGTTGCTGTTGTATGTAAAAAAAAGAAAAGAAACAAATGTCATGTGTCAGTGTGACTATTTTTAAACATGTGTGTACATGACATTTCTGTGACCCAGTAAGACGTCGTTTGCTTTAAGGGTTTCTGTAAATGTGTCATGCCAGCCAGTGTTGAGTTTCTTCAGTTCCTCTCTCCTCCGCATCTGATTTGCCATATTGTTTCAATATGCTTGTTGTTTACAAAAAAAATGTACAAAACACTAAATCTTACTTTTATTGAATTTTGACCCCCTGTATAAATTTTATTTTACTATTATTTCTTTCCCTTTTTTTTTTTTGTATCACCGCCAAATTTTGTAGCTGATGATATCTTCCATTTTTATGTTCTTTCAGGCTCTTGTGACGTGTTTCACAAGACTGTACTTGTCCAATGAATTTAAAAGTGATTAGGGAGAAAACAATAAAAAAAAAATTACTGTTATCAGGAGCCGTTACTGTCATCTTTTATGTGCTGAGTGCTGTTAAACACGTTGACACGTTAATGCATTCTTATGTGAACACTGAATGAAATTTATCAGCTGTTATCAGAGGCGTTGATAGGATTCTGTTAATGACCGCATGTGACGTGCCGGCCGTTATATACTCTGAATATTAGTGTTTCGTGATGCATTAGTTTTTTTTTTTGCTAACAAACAACACTTTTTTGAAACTCTTCAGAATGGAACCCTTCCTCTTCATACACTAACTCTCAAAACATGGCAAACCCAACACAGTTGATCAAATCATTCTTTCAAAATACAGTCGATGACATTACAAGAACTTCAGTGCATTTCATGTTTCACTAAACCACTTTTCATTCGTATGCCTGTGCTACGCTGGTGACAGCCGTGGACAGAGGCGTTTAGTTTACGGGTTCTCTGTCGTCTGTCTAATTCTTGGGAAGGCAATATCTCAGGAACACCTGAATGCATTTTTGGCGACATAATATCTAGAAGCGAATCGGTCACCTTTACTTTATACAATGTACAGTAGAAAAAATGCTAAGTGACAGAAGTGCTGCAGTAAAAGCTTTATTAGCAACATTAAATTGCTGCAAGTGATCAACAAGTCCAACATACATGACCTTTAGCTCCACATTAGTAAAGACAAATTAAACAAATACTATATATAAAAAAAAATTTAAAGCTGCAGAAAGAACCAAAAATGCACAGACTTGTTCTAATCTATAAGTTCTGCAGCATTTGTCCACAGAGGTGCTATTAAATATGTACATCAGCGATTTTCTATTTCAGTAAAATAGGACAGCATCATCAGAAATGTGATAATTGAATGAATATTCTGTGAAAACCTGTTATGGTATGGTAATGTTATGGTCCACAACAGATGGATGTTGTGCTGATTGTGTTTAGAGTTTTGAAAATGTGACTGCAGATTAGATAAAAGGATGCTAGTGGTTATAAAAGAAAATGTAGAGGCATGACTGAAGCTTAATGTAGCTGTATTCATTTCCACCACTGGGTGGCGATGATGTTCTTCTAGAAGTCAGATGCTGTGGGCCTGTGAGGTTTGGTGCAGTTAAAATAAGCTTTAGTGTTCAGCTTTGTCTTTATCAGTCACATTTTCTGATTTTGTTGAAGTACACATGGACTAAAACTGCTCGACTGTCTGATATGTTTCTAACTCCAGCCTGATTTACAGATAGTCGTGCCACCCACTTGGCTCATCCGACAGCTCGTCCTGGGATTAAAAGCAGCAAGTCTTTATTTTTTATGACAGGGGCTTAATGGATCGGACAGTTTATATTCACGCCTATAAAATCACGTCCCACCTCGTAAAACACTGATCTGTGAGCTGGTGCTTCAGGACGCGACATGAATACTAAAACTTCACCTTCAAATTAGTCTTTCCCTGTTCTACTTTTTTTTCCCTTAAAAATCTATTTAATGCAAGAATTTGTCAATTAAGTAGTCAGTTTTCTCCCTTTCATATTTTTTTGAGAGCACGTACAGTTCAACACTCTTCATGTTTTCATTTAAATATTTGCCTAAAGATTAACTCAGTGAATGTCAGTAGTTCTTTAAACAGAAGTTATGTAAGCAAACCACTGAAAATGAGTGAATGTGGATATTATTCATTTGTGGTGAGCCTCAGTTAATCATTCCCACACCAGGTTTTTTTTTTTTCCAGTGATGATCAACTCTCAACCGTGACTGCAACAAACTGTTGAAAATCTTCAACTTTTTCATTTCTACAAGCCTTCTTTACCCACCAGTGAACGTTTATTTTCAGCATCTCCCATATCGTGCCTGAATGTTCGGTGATAAGGAAATTTAGAGACAGAAAATTACCCTCATGCCATTACTTTGTTCCTATTCCTCTTTTGTTCTACATGGACATGTCAGCTGTTACAATCATACATGCAAATTAAAGTAACAGTGTATTTGTGAGCACAGTATACATGGTTATTAAATATCGAACACGCTGACACTAAAGAGCAAGAAGAAAATAAGTAAGTTTATATAACAAATAAAAAACAATTCAAAAAAAGCCGGGATGTTGTGTAAAGCGTAAATTCAAACAGAATGCAATGATTTGCCAAAACTTTTTGCCTGAAATTCAAATGAATAAAGTACAAAGGCAAGATATTTTGTGTTCAAACGCATTAACTTTATTGTTTTTTGTGAATAGTCATTCATTCTGGTTTTGATCCCTGCAACAAGTTTTGAAAGTTCTGCAAGTGAAATTCTTTCTCATTCTTGCTTGACATGTGAATTCAGGTTCTCAAGGTTCCGAGGTTTCTGTTGTTGTATTTTGTGCTTCATTATGTACCACACACATTTTCAACAGGAGACAGGCCTGGACTGCAGGCCCGGAGGACATGATGCTGATGATCTGAAATGTGGACTCATCAGACCGCTCATCAGCACATTTTTCCACCGTGCATCAGTCCATCTCAGATGAGCTCGGGCCCCAGAGAAGCCTGCAGCATTTATTCACTTTGCATGGTTGCGCCTTAATTTGCATTCGTAGATACGCGGATGAATATTTTGGAAAACATTGTGAGTAAACATTGTGAGTAAACATGAACTGTGTTTACAGCCTGTGTAGCATCATTTATACAGTTATGTGGATTTTTAAAGCAGTGCCGCCTGAGGGGTCAAAGGTCACAGGTATTCAGTGTTGGTTTTTCGACCTATCACCTGTTACCAGTGGACCTGTTTACCTGTTGAATGTTCCAAACGTGTTTTTGAGCATTCAACAGTTTTCTCAGTCTGTTGCTGCCCCGTCCCAACTTTATTTTAACATGTTACAGGTAACAGATTTAGAATGAGTGCATATTTACAAAAAACAATAAAGTGAAATGGTTTGAACCTTAAATATCTTGTCTTTGTATTGCATTATATTGAATATAGGTCAAGTATTCATGATTCTTATGTCAAAAGGAAGAAGAAAAGTAACACCATCTTAGAAACATGCAGATATTTCAAAGACAATAGATATCAGAAGACGATACATTAATCTAATCAATGTCAAAATAAGTTTAACCTTTAACTTTTATTCATTTCTGTTTCAGCGTCTGTGTGGGGAATAAAATTACTTCCTTAAACCAAACAGAGAAGTGGGCTGTCTTCCCATTGCCATAGAATCAAACCTGCCTTTTATACGTGCTTTGTGTGCGAAACAAAAGACTTTGAAAATCTTTCTTCTTCTTCTTTTGTACTTTGGCACACACCCGAAACTTGCGTGATTCAGCTGCCAGGCAGAGACGTTTCTGTACATCATCGTGAGTCAGTATTGATAAGAGCTTTGTGCTCATTGTTGACGGTAAAATAAGAAATCGGGCCATAAAAGTTAAAGCAAGACCAGTAAGGGTGTGATCTGGAGGAATGTGGCTTGATTTTAGTAACCAAGGAGTTGTGTTGTTCAGATGTGTTGTTCAGATGTGTTGATCAGATGTGTTGCAGTGATCCATATTCCCTGAGCTAAATGTCAAAGAGGTGTTTTTGGCTCAGTGACCCACAGCAGACGCTGATTTAACCCTGTGGGAGTCCTGCCAACCAGTTAGTTGGTTAGTAAGCTTTCTGACTCGCCCTTCTTGCCTCTTTCTTCTTCCAGAGGTCACAGGTCTGTTGACAGAGTGGATGTGAGAGTGACGTGCGTGATGGTCTTATCTCAAAAGCCAGGAAGAGGCTACAGTTTGGGCTGTGTACATAGAGAGATAGTGAACAGGGAACCACAGCAATAAAAAAGAGGAGTGACTTTCAATGATGCTGGAACATGAGCCATTAAGTAAGAAGAGTGAAATAAAGGATGCAAATAAGTATTCTTTATCTATGTTGTTTCCAGAGGGGGCAGCATGGCTAAAGAATACTTATTTGCATTTCTGGTGGTTGGTCAGTCTATCTCTGGTCCAGACTGAAATATCTCCACAGCTATTGGATGAATTCCCATGAAATTTGGTTCAGACGTTCATGTTCACTTAAAGATATGTTCTAAAAACTTTGGCAAACCTGTCTCTGTCATTATAGCGCCATCACCAGGTCAAGTTTTTACAATTTGTCCAATTCTTTTGGTGTAGGCTACAGCAAATGTACTGGACCCAGTAATGGTGTTTATTAACTTTTGTGACTGAAATATCATCTCTAGGCCCCCTGGATGAAATTCAACTTGCTAAGAGTTTAATGCTGGGCAGGTTGTGTAATTAGGATAATGAGCTAATTTTCAGGTAAAATAAAGAAAAAAAATCAAAGTTTATTTTGATGATAATGAAGTGCATCGCGCATATATATATTTATATTTACTAAAAATGTTTTCTTATATTTTATAAAATATAAGAAAACATTTTTAGTCCGATTGTCATGCAAACAAGTAAAAAACTATCCTTGTATCACGAAGATTAAACAATGCTAGCAGTCGCAGTCATACCCAAGCTATTCATTTTTGCTAATAAACTACAACCAGCAACTAAGAAACACTTAATTTACTTGTAATTTCTAATTCAAGTTTAAGACTGACTAATAATTTAATTTCCTGTCAGCCTCAGCTCCATGGGTTTCTGGCTAATTAGCTAGTGTTAGCATGCTAACACGCTAATATGTCAACATGGTAAACAGCATTGTCGTTGTAAGTATGTTAGTTTGCTGACGTTAGCATTTTGCTATCAGCAGCACTGTGCTTTGGTACAGCCTCACAGAGCAGTTAGCATTAACAGCACTCTGTGAGTTTAGCCATGCTAACAGCTTTTAGTTTGCTTAGTTTGTATATTAATCACATAATGGGATAAAAACATGTTTAATACACACAGAAACAGTCTACATTGTACATTTGGTGATCTTGTTATAAGATTGTTCTTGCGGTTTGATCCAAAAAGTGTTTATGGCTACTTAGCAAATGTTCACGTTAGCTTGCTTAAGCAAACAACTTGGCATGAATTAGCCAGAAGCACCACTGTGTTTTCATTCAGCCTCACAGAGCTGTTTGTCTTGTTTGTATTTCATTCATATAATAGGATACTTTGTTAACTCATATGGTAACTGTTAATAATGACAGCTTTTAGTACTTTGATGTGGTCCAATCATCTTTAACTGATGTTATTACGTCGTTCTTGCTCTTTGGTCCAAAAAAGCCTCATCTCCTCAAATATATTTGCTTTAAGGAACAGCTGAGGATGAAATAATCCATCAACAACAGAAAATAAAAGTTGATCTCAAAAATGACCTTGTGCAATATTAAGAGCGGCAAACCTGAAACAAGACACACTTGTGTCAACATTGAAAGGCAACACTGGAATTATTCCCGGTTGTTGCCAGGATGACAATCAACACAAGGAATTGAAAAATGTTGCAATGTCCCCGAGTATTTGCACGAGATAAGAGGGAGGTCAGCGGGGAGTGCAGTATGTGTTTATTATACACATGCTGGACATTCGGTGTGTCTCAATGAGGGAGCGTCCCAGAGCAGAGCAATAAAAGCTGCACTGTGGCAACACGGCGAATACAAAAAGATACTGAGTGAATTTGCCTGGAAAATGTTCCCCATGAATATATTGCCTGGTTGAAGGGTTGCACTGAGAAATTAAACAGCAATGTTGTTATGCTTAGATAAAGTCCACTCCTTAGTTAAACAATAACACAATCTGTCATAGCACACATACAGGCTTCAGAATAAAAATACTTCCTCGATAATTCATCAGGTTCTGTAATGTCGAGAAGTGGCAAAAGTACACAAACTCTTTACTCAAGTAGAAGAACAAATACTTGAGCAAAAAAAGACTTAAGACTATTAAAAGTAGAAGTACTGATTCAACTTCTTTTTACTCTTTTTTTTCTGTGCAAAGATAACTGAACCTCACCTTTTCTCCATGGTCTCCTCTCCTCATGCTCGTTTTCATCTTGTTTCATTGTTTTTCACCTTGTTATGTTGTTATTGTCTTGTTACATCTCGTCATGTTATTTTCGTCTTCTTACGTCTTGTTAAGTCATTTTCATCTTGTTACATCTTGTTACGTTGATTTTGTGTTGTTATGTCTTTTATGTCATTTTCATCTTGTTACGTCTTGTTACGTCTTGTTACGTCTTGTTACGCCTTGTTACCTCGTTTGCATCATCTTATGTCTTGTTATGTCTTTTTCGTCTTGTCACATCTTTTTTGTTCTGTTACGTTTTGTCACATTTTTTTCATCTTCTTACACTGTTTTGTCAGATTTATTAAAATTAAAATAATGTGCCTGTTTTGAAAATGTAAAGAGTAGAAAGTACAGATATTTGTGCTTAAACATAAGGAGTAAAAGTAAAAAGTTGTGTGCAAAATAAATACTCATGTAAAGTACAGATACCTTTTAAAAAAAACTGAAAGTACACCTCTGGTTTTAAAATACTTAATGTAATCACTGTAATTCATAGGAATGTTTTCTGTACTCTACACTGTAAAACACTGCATATATTGATAGTAAATCAAAATATATCTGGAAACATGTTGCTAAAAATATGATGTGAGATTTTTCAGAGCTGCAAAGTAACGAGTCATAAATATCACAACATTATGATGACAGTATTTGGATTTTTATTGTTTTGGTAATAAGGAAGTTATTCATCCCATTACTCCAAACAGTTCCTGATATTCTTGTCATTTTGAAGCGTGTTTGAAACGTCGTCCCAAACACAAAACACTGACTCATCCACTTATTGAAACAATCAATCACCCATATGTGTCAGCAGCCACAGAGGAAAACAAAATACTTCCTTGATAATCAGTCATGAGTTGTTGTTTTTTTATGTTGGCTGACCTAGTTCAGAGATGTCCACTGGGCCTTCAGTTGTACTGTTTTAAAATTTCATAATGCCACAGAGGGTTAGGCTTATTTTGATCATTTGATAACAATCCTCATGTTTCTTCTCATCTCTTTGCTTTTGATCAATGTGTGCATCTCCCAGTTGTGTCATACACAATTATGCAAATGTGAAAACAAAGTCAGACATGTAATTAAATACATGCTCTGGGTTTACAAAGAAACGAAACTTCCTTGTAAAATAGGGAGAGGAAGTGGAGAACACTGCACATATTGCTATAGGTGCAAAGATCTAGCAGGTCATAAAATGTACCTGTATTAAGTATTTTATGACTTTTATACTTCTGTCCTTGAAGCAGCAGCTGCTTCTGTGAGGATCAAACGTGTGAAAAACAGATTTTAGCTCAGATATGATAAGGTTATGCGAGTCCAGACTCAAGTGTTGATCCAGGATCTTTGACCACAGCTCTTTGAGTCATTAAAAAGCTGGCGCAGCCCTGGTAAAATGTTCTTGGAGTAGGAGAATGATATTTACTGATAAACCTTTTACTAATGCGTTAAACCAGCCTTCTGTTCGGTACAGGCTTTTACAGTCTAAATTATATACCTGGTTCATCCCCTGAAGAGGGACTCGATGATCCAGGATCCTAATTACGTTGTTGTTTTATCATGCCCCTCGGCACCTCATACTGAACGCACGAAGCATCCGATAGCATCTGTATGAGATGCTGCCAGAAAGCCTTCTGAACACGTGGTTAACATTGAGAAATGGGACTCAATAAACCATAACCTAAAAAATTGTTTATTAAACTAATCTTTGCCTCATCCCCAAGATTCAACATGACTTCAATCTTTTTTTTTTTTTTGTGGTCATTAATTTATGAAGATACACTTAAATTTCTAGCTACTTGTACTGCTGACACAGCTGCAGCTGCGACTAACATTAGACTTCCCTGCAGATTTTCTATTGGCTTTTACTTTACTGTAAACTTACTTCACACTTCAATAAACTTTCAGCCTCATTTCAAGTGTGACAAAACTGAGTTTACTCCCACTAAACTAAATTATGTCCAAATATACTAAGATGTGTGGTCTGTATTTTGATTTTAGTGTAATGTCTTGCCTAAATGGGCTTACAAACATCAAATAAAGTGATCTTATATTGTATGTGTGTATTATTCAGTCCACTTTGCCTAAATTTCCCAGGTGCAGAAATGAACTTAGCCTATATTTTCCCACTCAGTCTAACTTTTTGTCATGTACTCAGAGCACAGGCTGAAATGGTCCCATGAACTTCCTGAAGCCTGCACTGCTAAGTCCTACAAAACATGAAAAACTAAGCTTTTAAAGAGGCCTGTGGTGAAACAGTCACAGTTTGGATTAGATTAGGTTTAAACACCAAAACTACTTGGTTAGGTTTGGGAAAAGATCACGGTGTGGCTTAAATAAACACATTAATTTAAACCTAATTTTAACCTGAATTTTGTGTCACTACTTGATCCTCACTAGGACCACTGATGTTGGCCATGGCAATATTGTGCAAATAAATTCTGACATAAGATTTTACAGACTGCAGTTTTTACTATTTCTATTTTGCTATCAGGATTTACACCAAATTCTCTTGATTGGCTTAAGTAGACCTTCATAAGGTTAAATTCTACCGAGTCTGAGTTTTCCATATGCCGCTTTCTATATGCTTTCAGTGCCACAATCATTGTATCAAAATCTCAGCAAATAAAATAAAGAATAGAGCATCTATTCACATGGATTCAGGCAGACGGCTGTCAAGAGAGCAGGGCGGTAAAATTAGGAGAGGCCGACAGAATACCGGCCATGGTAACAGTAACAGTAAAGCTCTGCGACCGACTTTACACCTAAACATGAATGGTAGTCAATGGTGAGAGACAAATATTTTTTTGTTCCGCTTTGAATTGTGCCAAGAATTACACATATGATGTTTGTCAATTTAAAATATAATTTTATGAGACCAAGAAAGTTGCAGTTTGTCATTGACCTCTACTATACTTCCACAGTTTTACTACGTTTTACTTGAGGTTTACAATGTTTTCACTTCTTTGTTTTTCCCCTTGGTGTCCAGAAGGTGTTGTCCATCTGCCTGAGTCCATGTGAATGCAACATTTGTGGGGGAAAAAGTTTGTGATTTGGATAAACTTTTAAGCAGTCAACTTAAGTGGAACAAATAACAAGGGTCCGTCAGCAATTGCATGTTTTCTCCCTAAGACTGTCTTGGTTACATAACCACTGAAAATATGACAGAATGGTTTTTAAGGAGCTGTTTTTGTGTCTCCTGAGAAAGCCCTTAAGCCTGAAATGGTCGAACCCATTACGAAGTCCACGATAACAACATGAAGAAAAGAGATGACATTGGAGAGGGTTTATTATGTTTTCATTCTGGAATGAGTTTACTCTTGTGTACTCATTTTTGGACAATATAAGTCCATCAAGAAGAAAAAATGAGCTCTTACAGGGGATGCTGATGGCATACTTTCAAAATGATTGGAAACAGGTTCACCATGCACCGGTGTATCTTCAAAACTTTGTCCACAAAACAAATTAATACAACACTGCCTCTCACTGTCAACCACATTATATTTTTCTGTAATAAAAAGCAATTTGCTCAACCAGTCAAGATTAATCATTTGAATATCAAACTTCTATCACATGAGTTGGATTTTAACTCTGCAGAACTCAAATTCATTCCAAAGGCAAGGTGACCTGCTTGATGATGTTGTCAGAAGGCCAGAGTTTGATAAAAATCTGCTGAAGTAAACCCGAGACTCTGAAGCCACAAAAACGGGTTGATTCTGTAGAGGACAAAGTTATTACAAGTACTGTATATCAAATCAAAAGAAGAAGAAGAAGAAGAAGAAGAAGGAGAAGAAGAGGGAGGTACTGTGAAATTCTGGGAATTTAGGATGAAACTGAGATAGTTCAAATAAAATGGAACATAAAAGCGTGTCTGCAGCTTAAGTCTACACTAAAGGGAAGTTTCGTGAACAACTTCATTAAAAATTAACATGTCTGTAAAAGTAACCTGAATATATTCTGAGTAGGCTTTATTTGATAAAGCTTCATATTATTTGGATTTTGGGTTGGTCATTGTTTGAGGTCCTTGGTCAAACCTATTTATATGATCAAATCTGTCAGATATGAGTGGAATTTCCTTGTGTACACTATGCACTGTAGAGGAATACTAGGTTTCGGTAAGTCTATGGTGACGTCATTCTTTGGTATTTTTAGTCATGCTGGGGGTGTGGCTCTCAGGTGACGTCGGCCTTTGGTCCAGACTGATTTTTTCTTACTGATGCTTGTGGTCTACAGAGGATGAATCATATTGACTTTGCATTATACAGCTCTGGCATAATGTCAAAACAGCTCAATATTATAATGAACATAATATAAACTGCGCACAGCGCATGCAGCTCGACGTTCCCCACAGCTGCAAGGATGAAAGTTTCTTGCCTGTGTCACTGTCTGACTGAGCAGCCTCATGGAAGTGATATTTTACAATTTGATGTATTTTAAACTAACTAAATTTATTAAAATGAGTCATTTGGTGTTTTCAAAGTCGTTCTATTAAGCTGAGACAGATTCCATATTCTGTTCGCGTTCAGAGGCGCAGCAGACGGCTCACACCGTGCGCGCTGCAGTGTTCAATATAGTAGGCTTTATCAATTGAATGATAACTCAAAGTTAAAAACTAAAATCTAAAAATGCTCTGGCCCACTTGGTGTGAAGCTTCAGGTGGATTCTTTGGGATATTTTGCCTTTTTTTTTTCTTTTTGCTACAGCCAACTGCTGAAGGTGAATCCATCATATGCTGCAGTATTTCACCCAGAAGTATTTTGAATATAGTATGAATCCAATGTTCTTGAAGCTTTGGGCTTTTACCTGGGACTTTGTCTCCGATTCCAAATGTCACAGGAAACCTCCATCCAGCACAATTTATCCCTCCAGCACAGCACACAATTTGCATCTCCATTGTTTAATATTTTGAAGTCTGTCCACTCAAAGCTGGTTGTGTTTTGTGTCTAATTCAGATGGTAGAGCCACATGTTGATGTACTGACTGTATTAATGATCACAGATGTTTGAATTTGTGCACTTTGTGCTTGTTAACAAATTAATTACGGTAAAGCGCTTGGTGTGTTCGGCCAGTAACACAGAAGAGCAACAAAACACACACACTACCCTGCTTGTAAATTAAATCTTAAGAATAATATAGCACATGCTATGACTTTATTTGTGGTCCTTTCAAATGCCAATTAAATTTAGTGGTCTATAGCAATTTTACACTTTTTTCAAGATTTGGAGGTTGCTGCGCCCTCAACTTCAGCTTTGGGGGCATAAAACCCAGTGCCCCCTGTAGATGGGGCCTATCTGCTCTTATATTTTTCCATATTATACTTGTAACACTTCTGTGTTGGATGTAATCTGTATGAACATGACACAGATACACAAGCGTTCATGTGAGCATAATGTCACATAACATTACTGACTTAACCAGAACTTTTCTGAGTTTGACTGAAGAGACAGCAGGACAGTTTTAGCCAAATTTACAAGCTTGATTACATCCGGTGTGTTTTACTTCCAGGCTTAAATAAAGATGTGTGTTGATGTTTCAGAATTATTTCATGCTTTTCCTATCATATTGTATAACACAATCAAACAGTAATGTTAGGTGGTTGAATGCTAACAATCACGGTAGCTCATGGGTTATCAAATATGTTATTTTATCTTGAAAAACGGCCCGATGTCCCTCCAGATTTTCACTATCCTGCCTCTTCAGTCGCTGCTCAATCAGGAAGTGGTGAAATAAAATGTATATGACTTATCACCTGGAGCACAGCGGTCTGACATTTGCTCCCAAACCTGAGTGACATCAGAAGAAACATGCTGCCATGTGAATATGGTGACTTGCCAGCACATCTACTGCATATTATCCTCAGAGTGAATTGGCATACTTTATAATAATAATTCATCTGTTTTTTTTTTTCCATTAAGTATTTTAACCAGGCTTTGTTGTGCTGTGATAATATCCTTGAGAATTTGTTGGTCATGTAACACTAGTATTCCTTGTGCAAGACCTGTTGCCTGCTTCATTCACTCTTTATGTAAATAATCTTCTAAAAATAGACCGTTATTGTACAGTAGTCCTTCTGTATTTTTTCTGAACCCTGGGTGGAGGCAGAGCCGTGCAGCTCCAGTACAGTAATGATGAGCGACAGGAGGACCAGCCAATCAGAGGAGGGACTAAAGCTTTTAATGCTGTCAGAGGCTGCGGCTCCCAGTCTAATGATGAGTGTGAGCCACCTGTAGCAGGCAGCAGCTACACCCAGAGGAAACAGCGTCTATACAGCACCGTTATACTCACTGTTATACAGGCAGCACACGGACCTCATCACCGGCTCGTCCTCCGGAGTCCAACCGTCTTTTTCACAAAGTCACGACGAAGAGCTGAAACATGTTGCTCAGTTTTCTGTCTGTCGTGTTTCTGCTGGGCGCTGCCGTCAAAGGTGAGTGAAGTTTACTTTTACACTAAATATAGCCTACTCTGTCAGACTATTTATAACTGTATATTTCTAGTAACATTTGACTTAGAATATGAGTTGAACCCTGGAATTACACTGTCATGTTACTTTTTACAAGTTTGACTGTCAGTCTACACAGATTTAATCCCCATGTGGAGCTTTAAATGTGTTTTGGCCTCCAGTCAAACTGTTACTAAGTAAAAGTACACTAACATTGAACCTCAGACCAAATATTGAGGAATCAGTAAGTAGCCTAATAACAGCGAAATGTACCTGAATATAAAAAATAAGTGTTCCTGATGCAGAAAAATGCAGTTTATTATTTTAATGCAGTATGAATTTTAATTAATTTTAATTATTTGATGGTTAAGTATAATTTCTGTTGTAGTTGGTTGATGTAGAGCTATACGCCATATGTGTGTGTGCACGATATTAGGAAGTAATAAAGCCGATATTCTGTATAATAGCAGCGTATAAAATGCAGAATATATACAGTA
>JAJHUR010126486.1:0-10177 GCA_027495735.1 Lutjanus campechanus | reverse complement strand
TGTTTATCAGTTTCATTTCCACAAATCATTTTTCTTTTAAGAAAGGCAAAAACTTTAAAGCTCAATATCTCAAAACCACTCAGAACCCTGAATCAACCTTATAATTTCAAGGGGATGATAGGTTTGTATTTGCACTGTAGTTGGCAGTGCTGAATTCATTGATCAAACAGAAGCAAACATGAAAAAGTAACCCAACAAAAATCACTAAAAAATACTGATGGAAAACTGACTGTGGTCAAACGCCCGGGGTGATTTAAATTTTTTATTTAAATATCAGTGCAGGGAACAACCGGCAGAACTTCCATGGTGAACCAGAGTGAGTCAGTGGAGTGATGCAAGTTACTGAAACAAAGTTATTGAACTAAATTTATTATGTGGAATGGAAAAGAACTTGGGACAGTGGTTGTTAAGTATGGGACATTTGAAAGTAGAAATCAGGACACTGAGGGGAAAAAAGGTCATTTCGTGCTTTGGGTTTTGTCTGACAATAAGATGAAACCACCAGCTGCGTTTATCAGTGAATGAAAGAAATTCATTCTTCAACACACTCTCACACAGACGTCACATGAAATGAAATTTTCTGCCTGACATCCGACATCCGCCCTCTCTGCTTTCGATTTCCCAAATCTTGACAGATTTCTCATGTACCTTTCCCACCTCCCACTCCCTCCTTCCAACAGGCATGCAGTATGGATATGTTGCTAATAGTGGAGCTAGTTCTGCCTCTGCCACCGCCTCAGGCCCAGCCGCAGCCCCCTCGTCATCCAGCTCTGATGATGATGATGATGATGAGGAGGAGGATGAGGAAGCAGGTCTGCTGTAGCTTTTTTCCTCCCCATAATCCTTTTATTACCACTTTCACCCTCCTCATAAACTCTTTCAGCTCTGTCCTAAACCTTTTCATGCCCGTAAACTTTTTGTGTCCCCTAAAAAGTCAACTGCAGCCATCATTTTTACCATTGGTGCGTTTCCATCCCTTACCCATACCTGTCCTCTTTAATGTCTGATGGCCATCTGTCAACACACTTAATCAGTTTGCCGCTCCTCACATTACCTTCCCCTTTCTAATAGGCTAATCAGATTTTTTTCCCCCTCTCCTTCCCGCTGCCTCCTCATCAGCCTTCTAAAGTTCACCCAATTCTCACCATCTCTCCCCTTCACAGTCATTAGTCCTGGCACTAAATCATCTTTTAAATCTGCACTCTGCTTTGTTGCTCCATCACTGAAAACTGATTTTGTTTCTCAGAAAGGTGAGAGGTAAGTGGGTTAGCATTTCGGTTTAGCTTCTGCCAGGGTTTTTGCTTGTCTTCATTGTCATGCAGTGGAAAGAGTCGTCCTTGCACGCTGTCTAGCTCTCTCTCTCAGCAGCCTTTTGGATATGATGATCCTGTCTGTAGTGCACCTCCAATTACCAGCAGGCATCCAACTGTGTTTGCTAATGGGGGGAAAAAGATCAATACATGGTGTTCTCACTTCTAGTCGGCTGACAGATCTAGAACTCAGGTAGTAGTGAATCTCATGGAGTTGGAAACCAACAGTCAGTGAACAGGAAACTAAATGATAAGATGATTACTGACAAATGATTAATAGCTTAAGACATTTATGCAAAAAAGCCTGATCATAGCCTCTAAAATGTGAGGACTTGCTGCTCTTCTTGTTTTTTTATATTACTGTCTTTGGACTGGTGGTCAGACAAAACCAGCAACTTGAGGGTTCTGGAAAATTGTGATCGACATTTTTCTGTATTTTCTGAAAATTGATACAGTAAATAATTACTCAATTCATTTAAAAAATAATCCTACCAATGTAATTGGGCAGCAGTTTGTGCATCTCACAACATTTTTTCCATAGTACCACCATTGTTGTCATGTATGAACTTTCATGAAACCATTTCCTAATTTATTTTAGAGAACAATTACTGTAATGTGAGATACAGTTACTGTGATTAGATTTTTGCCATTTTTGACACTTTTACCTTTTACTGTCATCAAGCCCTCAAGTTTTGTATGGAGATTTTTCCTTTTTGGATCTAGATCTTTTACTCTTCAGCTTATATATTTTTATGTTCTTCGTCTCACCTTACAGTATATTTCCAGAGACAAATGATTACTATGATCTTAATATACAATATCATCATTACTCTATATTGAACTATTAATATGAGAGTTCTGTTTGTATGTGTGTGTTCTTTTGGATATGTGCTATGCACCTCCTGTCACAAATTCACCATTGTGTCCTTTGCTCAGGATATTTTTAAGGGATGGGGTCAGAGCGTCAAGGGGGTTCAGGGCAGGCTGGGGGTGAAAGCAGTGGACAGGGCTCGGGTACAAGGCCAAAAGTTTCAGGGGTTAGGAGAAGGTCCAAGAAAAAGATTGCAACACCCAAAGGCCATTTTGTTTTAGTAAAGGAAATAACATTCTAGAGATGGACTGATAAACTGGGGTGATTATTTGGAATACGGAGATAGTTGGCATCAGCCGTTTGCAGGCCGCCTTGTCAGTGTGGCTGCTGTGAAACAATGTTAGCACTTCCTCATGTGAGTTTTGGGAATGTGATGAAAAAGTAAGTTTTGAGCGCTGTGCTATAACTTTTATCCATCCTGCTACAAATGTTTGCCTAAATGCCCTCAGTCACCATCGTCTTTTCTTAATGTTAAAAAGTCTCCTGTCATCCTAAAAGACAACAAATCCGATCTAAAACCTTTACTAGCTCATGATAAACATAATTTCATGTTGTAATCATAATAATATCACTCCTGACATACCCGTTCTCCCTTAATACGACTTCTGGAATTAATTTAAAAAATTTCTAAAATGCAAAATAATTTATAAAAAGTCCATGTAAAATGACATGTTACTGGCCAAGACAAATATATGAGTGTAATGTGCATGGAATAATGGAATTATACAAGATTTGTCTTTGTTTTGATATCAGCATTATGAGGGGTGTCACAATTTCAATATTAAATCGAAAATCGATCAAACAGAGCTTTCAATTTCAAGAATCAAAGCGAAAGACAGAATCAGCGATTCTCCCAGTATTTGTTTTTCTCTTCACCCCTGCCTTCTTGTAGCATCCAATACACTTCAAAGACAACACAGCGTAGCTTACCAGCCATTATATCACATTTGATACCATATAGATCTTTTTAAAGAAGACTTTGAGAGTGTAAATGACCATCAAAACTCAATAGTCTAACAATGGAATAGCATTCTGTGCAAAACAAAAAATATGCATAAAACAAATTGAATTGTGACCTTAAAATCAAAGTCAAATTGAATTGTGGATTTGCTCTCTAAACATCATCGGCCATTGAAAAACCCCTAAGTGTCTACCACAGTTGATTGTAATGTTCATACAGTGTTCGCTCCTCCAGATATGAATGTGTGGTATGATCAAGGTGCTGAAAAAATGAGCTTTGCCATCAGTGAAACTCACCTGAATATGCTAAAGTTTGGAATAAATAATGAAAATAAACATTAGTTACAGCCTTGAAAGTGTTCAGTGTCAGTGTGCTGACATTACATTGCTTTAAAATTGCGTTACATTCAAAATCCATTGGTATGTATACAGTCAATAAAGATAAACTTCAGAGAGAGATTTATTGTGCAAAAAGTAACTTCTTTTTCTTCTTAATCATGTGGACCACATAACACTGTGCTGGTCTGAGTTGACAGTCTCATGCACGTGTGTGTTATGAACCTCTCAAATGTTCTGCTGATGACTGTCCCTCGGGATCTGTGTCATCAGCCAGAGGTTAACAAGTTTTTAAATATAGCCTCTCCCCTGCCAGCAGGTCCAGGCTCTCTGTGCCTGTGCTCGCCGACTTGCTCGCTCCCCATGAGAAAGCACGGGTGAAGATTTTGGCCGCACAGCTAGCACTTAATTTCACCTCTTAATAAAAGCAGAATCTTGTTTTAGATTTCAGCTTTTCCCCTCGTGGTCCCTCCAGTTCCCTCTGGTCTGTCTCACAGGTTGTCTGCTGCAACAAAGTACCAGTTGTTGATCTGTGGATGCCTGATATCTGAATCAGAATAGTGATATTATAAGAACATTTTGTCCATACTGATACACTGTTTGGCAAACGTGTTCAAGCTTACATATAAGTAATCAGCTTTGACAAAACTCTTGCAATGCAGAAAGCAAAAGTTTCAATAATTTATTTTGTTTGTTTTTTCCTTTAACATTTTGGTTGAAATCACTCATTTGGACAGTAGAATCTTGTAAACTAATAACACAATATGCTCATAATGATATGGTACTACTAACGCTCTATAAATGATAAAACCAAATTGTCCCACAGCTGTAATGGGCAAAACAGTTTAATGTGAGGCTCGTAAAGCAAACAAATCAAACGTTTGGGCTGTTCAAAGAAGAGGTAGTAAAAAAAATACATAGGTAGCATAAATCATCTTTCAACTTCTGTTACAAATATGTACCATTTTTTGCTGCAACAATTAATTCATCACTCTATAAAATATCAGAAAATGGTGAAAAAAATGGCTGTCAAAATTTCCTGAAATCCAAGGCAACATCTGCAAGTTGCTTGCTTTGTCAGAGCAGCTGTCTAAAACACAAAGAGACTCAGTTTACAATGGTCTAAAACACAGAAGAGCTGAAAATCATCACATTACAAAAGCTGGAAACATTTTGTGTGGCATTTTTGTTAGTAAAAATAACCTGTATACAATGTGAACAGGAATGGAGCCAGGACAGTCCCTTGTGGAGTCCATCCTTCTATGAATTCTATGGATTATGTTGCCCCACAGTAACCTTTAAACAGGCTTACTTTGTTTATATCAACTTTGAAAAAGCTGTGAGGAAAATTTAGACATCGCTTATTTCTTACATTCCTGCTGTATTTGTTCCATCGTGGATTTGAGGGCGCTGTTACATTTTGTTGATGATTGGTTTGCACACTCACGGTTCATTTTGCACGCACGGTTCAGTCATTACAACTGACATCTCGCAATGTTAACAAAAGTGAAAAATAATCCTTGTGCCTGACCCATGATTAGATCAGCTCTCAAAATGTAATAGGTTCTTCCTTGGCAATGCTACACCCTTCCACAAAGTTTCATGAGAACGTGCAAGTAATTGTTTTTTCCTGCTGACAGACAGACAGACAGACAAACAAACTGAAGGGAAAACCCAACCTCCCTGGTGAAGGAAGCAATTTTTTCACTTTAGTTTTTTTCATTTACACATATAAATGCAAACAAACCCACTGATTTCCTCGTTGATTTCCTTTACTATCCCTGTCAGTTATTCTTGGCAAGGAGGGTCAATGTTACCGTGTTTCCTTGCCTTCCTTGCCTTCTTAATAGCTAGCAACAGTATTTTGATCAAATAACTATCCCTTCTTACATTCTTTTTAGTTCAATTAAAATGACGAAGATAACGCACCATGTAACCCATATTGATATCATAGCCTTGTACATTTTGTATAGTTTTGTGTACATTTTTCCTAAATATATATGATCGATCTGCATCTATTGGTCCACACTCTCTCCAGCATGTTGAATTTGTATTTAAATATTTACTCTTGACCTTTGGTGTAGTTTCAAAGAAAAAAAAAATCTTTTTTTTTCCGAGGACAGTCCCTCCATATCTGTATACAATTAATTGCTTAATCAATTATTATCCAATTATTAAATTAATCACCAACTATATTCATAGTAAATGAATCATGCTGAGTTATTTTTTTAAGAAAGAAAATGTCAAAATTTGGTGATTTCAACTTCATAAATGTGAATGTTTTGAATGTGTTTTAATGAACTGAATATCTTTGGGTCCTACCCAAAACAAGACATTTAAGGATGTCATCTTGGGTTTTTGGAAACATTGATCAATATTTTTCACCATTTTCTGACATTTTACTTTACCGACAACTACTTGATTAATCGATAAAATGATCAACAATGAAGATAATTGTTGTTTGCAGCCCTACGTGGTGTGATTGGTAGATGCCTTGTGCATTTTCCACATCTTGCCAGTTATCTGAAATGTTTGTGTTGAACTCTGATTCACATTTTTCTTTCATGAATCAAGTTTTTTAACCCTTTGTACGAACAGAAGGTAATAATAATTTTAAATAGCGAAGTCTCATGCGAGTCACACACAGCATTTTGCTTTCTTTGCTGAGTCACCCTGCCCTTGCACGAAAACGATGAACGTCATCTGAAGTGCATGACATAAAATGCACTTGTTGTCATGGCAGTGCTGTGGCAGGTCTCAGTTGATTATTTAAGCACACGTTGCATCTTGTAATACAAATTGTCCTGAGGGAAATCCAGACATTGTGCAGCTTTTTTCCCCCTCTGTTCATGCTGATTGTAGATAAGCAGATCAGTGTCACTTGTGAGAAACAGATTAGAAAGGGTTGGGGGCTAGTCGACCACAGTATGATTGGACCTTTAGTAATCAGGTGTGGCAACAGACTGGGGGCAGACGAGGTGAGGTTATGACTTCAACAACAGAGGAGAGTTGAAGATAAAGGAAATGGAAAACTATGCTGAATGAGCTACAAGGCAACACTTACTGTGACTTGAAAAAGTGAGACAAAAATTGAAATTAGAAAAAAAAAAGTAAAAACTTGCATTATGCATATTTTGAATTATTAATCCTTTGTTAGCATTTTTAATCACTGGTTTGGAAAAAGCACAAAATTTGCAGCTCATCTTTATTAATCTGTGAGCTGCCAGAACAAATGAGAAGAGGAGGAGGAGGTGTCAGAAGAATCTTCGAGGGGGAAGGCGGAGGAAGGCTAAGCTGTCCTGGAGTCCTCCTCCTCCTTCTCCAGAGCTGTTAATCCAGTAGTCTGCTGGTCCGATTTAGTCGGAGATAATTGGATCCCGTCCTGGCCAATGAGCTCTCTGCCAGGGCCCTGTTGTGTCTTGGTTTGCTGCTGTTGATCCCTCCTTTTGGCCCACACGGATTAATGGCTTCATTCAAATATTCTGCCCTTGTAATCCTTTTGGAAAACCCTATTCGCTATTGGACATGAGATGAACAACAGTGGCTGCAGTAGTAGACCACAATGCATTGCATGTGAAGTACTTTATTTGGTAGAGTACAGACACAGAGAGGAGAGTGGCAGCACACGTTAAACCAGGATGTTGTGGTTATATGAGATTTGCCTCAGATGCCCTACCAGACCTGTTGACCCATTTACACACTGATAGACACAACTCATCAATGTCTTTTTTGCTCTCTTTCTGTCTGTGGGCTGTTAGACCTTCTGGGTAATATATGAAATCACCAACTCAAGCAGGGGTGTTAAATGTACGACCCGTGGGCCAGAAGTGGCCCACCAAAAGGGTCCAATCTGTCCCACTGGATGATGATGTGTAAAAGAGCAAAAAAAAATTACAGAACAGGCAATAATTCCAGACCAGACTTTAAAGATATTAAACAGCTTCAGTGCAAAATAATTTGTATCTATTTTAAAACAATATTGGTGGAACCCTGTTGCTGCAGTAATGCCAAAAACCTTGGTTTGTAAAAGATTTGTAAGACGGGATAACTTCTTCTTCATAAGCTTTCTCTTAAGTTGGTGTTGTGTGGTAATGCCAACGTTACGACACAGTTGTGTAATTGCATGGAAAAGTTTAAAAAAAAATTCTACATCTTGACAAGTTGTTTGAGTCATAAAAAAGTTTTTCTTAAGACATCTCAGGCTGTTCATCATCTGTTTTGTAAATGGATTGTTCATTAACTGTAGACATTTCCAGGATGTACTTTTACTTCTTTGTGCTAAAAAAGTGGAAAAAAATGAGATGTTGTTATTTATTGGTTATTATGAAATGATTTTTCTGGTCAGGACAGACCAAGCTGGGCTGTATGTGGCCCATGAAGTCAAATGAGTTTGAAACCCCTTGACTAAAGGTAAAAAACGATAAAGCAGGTTGAAGGGAAAAAAAAATTTAAGCTTCAATCATTTATTACCATCAGTGAGATTGATTGGAATTTGTCTTGGTGTGTGCTCAAAACAACCATACAGAGACATGTCAACAATACAAAACAAATACATATCCACATGGATATAACAAAGAAAATTAAATTAAGATAAATAAAACAACAGCTCTTGATTTGCTCTTATCAAACTCAATTAGATATATACTCAATCAGAGTAAATAAAAACAGATATACTCTATGAGAGTAGATATAACAGTCATTAAAAACCCGCTAGAATGACAGCACCATCATAAATTAATGATTATGTTTACATTTAGTGATACTCACCAGCTTGCATTATGTATATCCCTGAGGCCTGAAGCGTTAAAAGCCTTCCTTTCTTTATTTAACAAAGCTGATTTCAAAAAGTGTAACTTGGGTGTTTTTCAGCCTGGAACCTTTTTTCCCAATCTTTTGTGTCTAAATAACCAACTTTTTTTTTTTTAATTGGTCCAATGTGAGGGAGAGCGTGGAAACTGGCAGAAGTGAAACTGAACTACATTGTAATTTCTCCGTGCAATTGCACACCATCCACTAAAAGTGCTCGTTTTTACCACTGACAGACTTGGTGTAGGAGAATTCATGAGTAAAGACAACTTTTTATAGCTTTAATAAGTGTCTGATGGATAATTATGCCTGACGTGTGGTTGACCTGAGAGGCCTTCAGATTAGAATGCTTCATGTTTTTTCTCAGGAGTGCCAGTCAGCCTGTCTGCACAGATATCTCAGGCCTCGGATAAAGTCCAAACAGCTTTTGTGACATTGACATTGTTGCTTATGTAATGAAGCGCCCTCCTATTGATTCGTGGTCCTGTATGACATGAGGCATATTGTATGAAACAATATTGTAACGGTTTTGTGTCTTTAAGCTTTTGGTATAAACTTTATCTAAGATCCTCTCTGTCCACAGATGCATGTTGTATCAAACTCACATATTCAAGTAAGATTAGCTGAGGCTCCTCAAGTTTATTCTTCTGTTCATCAAAGTGGAAACTGATGACAGGTCCAAGTTTTTCTTCATCACTCAGACTGTTATTCTAAGTGTTTGGAAAGGATCACTACAGAAGCAGACATTTTAAGATAATAAAATGTAAGATCTTTTTTTGTTCTATCCAATAACAGACACTAAATCGTTTTGTTCAAAGTGACCAGACTCCATTGACAGAAACGGCAATTTTACCACCGAGGTCTACCACTGCCTTGATTGGTTTTTAGCCCTTTAAAACACAAAAAAAGTCACACAATCAAAGTAACAAAGTCATACAATAAGCCAAACAAACAAAATCAGTCATACAATAACTCCGCTTCCCACATGGAAACCCAAGTAGGTGGAACGTGAAACATTGTCCAGATATAATACAAGTGAACCGCAGCAGCGCTGCTTGTGATTTCTCTCTCTTAGTTATTCATAACTATTCATACACTAAGTTGGCCTTGTTTCTATATAATTAGGGGACAGTTTACTTACTTGTGACCCCCAAAAGCTCCCTGTTTCCCTCCAGACCTCATCCTTTATGATTATAGTCTTATAAAAAGGCAGCTGTGAATTACAGAAAAGGTGCCGCTTCTTGTTAATTAGTCGCTCATCATCCCTATTATTTGCTTTTGATGAGGAGAAACAGAAACTTAAAGCATATCAGCATCGATTAGAACAAATTTTGACCCCTTCACTGACACAAGGAGCAGATTAGGATATCCTCATTGGGGAAAAGCTGAAGCAATCAGCTGTTTTCTCACTCGCTTGTTCGCATTGCTCCCAGTTAGAAAGCAGTGTCACACAAACAAACTAACTGATCAAGGCAGCGTTGGACCAGAGAGGCAAAATTATTGTTTCTGTGAATTGAGCCTGGTGGCTTTTTGAAAACCCGTTTCAAAAAGGACTTTCTCTTTAACCAAAAGCTCTATCTCTGTAGGGATCGTTTCCACAATGTTGTCAAACTTAAAATAAGAATTTGAGCCTGTTAGTGGTAAAAACAAGCACTTTTTGTGGGAGCACTTGACAGTGAATTGTCGCCTAGGGGGATTATGTTGCAGCTCAGTTTTGCTTCTGCTACTCTCTCCCTTGGTACTGGCCCAATTTCACAAAGTGTTGCCACTTTGTCGCAAAACATGGGGAAAGTAGAGTTCAGATTGAAAAATACTGAAACTACCCTTTAAGATCCAAAGACCTGCATTCTTTACATCAGCGAGGCATCTTCCTCTTCTTCACCATTTTTTTTTT
>JAJHUR010126485.1:0-16180 GCA_027495735.1 Lutjanus campechanus | reverse complement strand
TACCACTGGAAGGCGTGGAGTTTCCCTGCCAAGGGCTTGATGTGGCTTGAATTATGCCCGGTGTAAATAGCTGCTGTCAGCCCACTGCTCATTTGTCTGTCACTACATGCTGTCAACATGCACCGTAGACAATCACTGAAAATTAAAAACATTCATTAGACGTTATTCCGAACCAACGCATTTAATATGACATGAGAATAATCACAAGATGGATGACGACACAGAAGGATACAGGAGGAAGAATAGTATGATAGTCTTCATGTTGAAGAAGAAGTCTGGACTAATGATGACACAAAACCGTCTCAGAGCGTCGCAGGGAGACGTTGCAGCGGTTTGAACTGGTCCGTCTCGACTCGACTCGAGCCGGCTGATGGCATCGCCTGGGACAAATCGCCACTGGCTGGTTTTAGAAGGTCTCCGGTTTCAACAGCCAATCAGCTCACAGCAAAGTCGGTAAACTGCCAGTGAAGGCAGAGTTTTGAATGGGGGGGAGAAGAGAGGATCACATCAATTTGTTTGAGGAGCAGCTGTGTTTGTTTGACACAAGGCTTTGGGCCACATTCAGACAGAATCAGGCGTCGTGTGGCAGTCTGGGAGGTGTTTATTTGTGCTGAGAACATAACCGCTGTGAAAACCCCCCAGAAAATAATGTTTTATTTCTCTGATTCACCGGCTTTCTGCCACCAGTCTCCCCCACCAGAGTGCCTACAGCTGCGTGCTCTATCTCCTGGCCGTGTCTAGAAGGGAACCCTTTATTTTCAAAACTCCAGTGAGATTTGTATGTGTCGTTTCTTCGTTGTGCACCTTGTATAAACTAATTATGTGCCAACGCTCTGGTTAAAATTTGGGTAGGTGAAGGGATAGAAAACGCAAGGCATGACCATGTCTCTTTGTGTCTCTTCCTCCATCCAGCCACACTCACTCCACGCACACCTTTTACATTTTGGCTGACAAATCAATACTACACACACAACTGTGGCAAGTAACTCACTGTCACTGCCCTCATTTATATTCGGAAACTACAAATTATATACTGCTACAACAGAATCCGGCAGTTGGAGTACAACTGGAGTACATGGAGTGGTTGTGATGGAGATGATACACCATCTGGTCTAATCACATTGGTGTAAACTGGCAGGTTTTCAGAACGTTGCAGACCGGCGCATTGCAAGTAGTTGCAAGTTTTAACTTGTCTCATCGCAGATCTTTGGTCTGAACTGGGCTTAAAACTAAAGGACTGACTTGCAACTAAGCTGCAAACATTCAGTGTTTCCTTGGAGTTATGTTTTTGTAAGAATGGAAAAATCACTGAGACGAACGTGGGACAGCTTGAAACTCAGAATAATCCACTTACTGTAGATGGTTTCTTAGTTTAGAAATTAAATTAAACTGAAAATTAAAATGAAAGTAAAGCTAATTGCTTAAAGTGAACGCTAAATGCAAATGTTAACCTCTAATTTAAGTGGTGCTGCTCTTTGTGCTTAATTTCTTTATTTAGATTCAACACAGAGACTAATAGAAAGATAGAAAAGTAGAAGTCATCTACCTTAACTAAACTAAACTAATTGTCTAGTATAAATGGACACATTGGTAAGATGACGTGCTCTTTAAATCCTGCAGGCATCATCTGTATTCTCGACATGTGGAGCTGCTTTGTCCCACTGATAGGTGTTGACCATGCAGCAGAGATCAATGGCCTCAGTCGGCTTGGCGTAGTGAAAAATGGGCACCATCTGGAGCAGGCCGGGGAGGTCATCGAGTGGGTTGCGGTGAGCCGAGGGTGGTCATCTTCCTACTCATGCCACAGCTTGATCTTCCCACTACCTGCCACTGACTCACTCACCAACACTTGGCTGGTGTGCAAGGGAGACTCAGTGAATTGGGGCAGGGAGGGTGGGTGCTCAGCATTGCAGACAAGGCTTTAAATCAGTAGCAAAGTTTATTAGATAACAGATTATGTACAAAATAGAGGCAGATGACCATAACGCTGGTACTGTGATTCAACCATCCATAACCAGCCAGCCTGAATTCTGTCTACACGTACAATTGACAAATTTAGATGCTATGCTTAGGACGTTAATTAGCCATTGTAACTTTTTGATTACATTTCATTATCATCAAACAGAAAACAAGAAATCTGAACATGGTTGCCATTTTCAAATTTTCTCTGCAAAAAAAAAAAAAAGAACTAGAATTTCTCCCTTGGGGTTGGTTGCCGCCAGCCAACCAGTCAAGTTGCAGTCCAAGTGGATATTTGTGCCAAGTTTGAAGAAATTGCCTCAAGGCATTCTAGCGATATCATGTTCACAAAAATGAGACAGACATAAGAACACATTGACCTTTGTCACTGACCACTAAAATCTAATAATTTCATCCTTGAATCCAGGTGGAAATTTGTGCCAAGTTTGAGGAAGTTCCGTCAAGGTGTTCTTGAGATATCCTTTTCACAAGAATGAGACGAATGGACAGACAAGCCAAAAACATAACAGAATAATCCAGCCATGGCTGTCACTGATGCAGAGGCATCCTCCAACTTTTTCATGCAAGCACTGTGCAAGTCAGAGTAGTCTGACTGGAGCTGCTGTGCTGTCTCTGCTCTGTGTGATGCAATGACCTTCAATTGACATCTTAGTCTGGATGAGAGGGTTGTGCGTCTCTGAGTCCAGGCGAATCTGTCCCCGTGAGGACCAGCTTTTGACAGTTCATTGTTCTTGTGAGGGGTTAGGTTAAGGTCAAGTGTTAGGTGTCAAAATGTAATGTAATTTTACGCTTAATGAGACCATAACGTTTTTGGCTTAATTTATTTTAGAAGGGCCAGATTTGAAAAAAAAGGAGCAGGACATTTACATTTCCTATGTCTGACCTGTGAGGAATTTAAATATGTAAGACAATGCACCTTTTTATTTCTATTTTTATTTAAAACTTTATTAGTTTTCACAATTGGAAAAACACAGTATGTACACAGTATGTAGTCACTGTTTGTTGTAACACACGTATCAGACTGTGAAGACTTTCTCCCTCCAAATTGAATGCTAGCTGCCGAAGCTACATTACCTGTGTGTTTTTGTCTGGGGATGTAGTCACTCAAGCAACAGGTTTTGCTCACATTTTCTTTTCTTCGCTGATAAAAGCACCAGGAGTAGATACATTTACAAGGGACAGCGATGGTGGTGTTGATGACATATTATGTGACACAAAAATATGACAAACCTACCAACTTTCTTATCTTGTAAAACTAAATTGGCAAACTTATGCCTAATTCATGGAACAGTTCAAATTTTTTCCAAAGTAAGGTCCCATGGGGCACACCAGAAGGGGAGGGATTTCGCCTCTCTGGCGACCGCTTTGTGTGTTCCGCCATCTCGCAGCGCTGCCATTGCTGAAGTGGCACGTTGTGTCCATCACTCTCGGTGTCTGCTGGTTGGGTCTAGGAGGGAACCCCAAATTTGCGAGACTCTCGCAAGATTTGTCATAATTTCAGTCAAAATGTTGACTCTTGCAAGATCTTGTGTATCGAGGGGTTCCCTTCTGGACGCCGTGTCTGCTGTTAGTGACAGCACGGGTAATTGGATTGACAGCGCCCCCTTAGAAAGTGGTGAAGGTTCCTTTTATTAACATTATTCAAATGTTACATAGTGGTTGGACGTTGGTTATGACAACAGCCAGAGATGGATAATGAAGAAGAGAAAAACTGGACCGTCTTTGTCACATTTAAGTGATGAAATACTGTGTAATTTATATAAAAAATATATATGAATTCACATTTTTCATGAGTTTTTCAAGATATTCGGGAACTAAGTTCTTTTCTGTTAATATTTGCGATCCACTATGACACATCGTGGTCCTCTGTCTGCTCAGTGAATCTCTGTAGAATCTCTGTTCTCAGACGGCGACACTCTCCATGGAGTAAAGGTTTGTGTATCTTGCATTCCAATTTTGTTGAAATCTGACACTACTGTTGGAGCAGCCGAACTGCACAGGTTCTTCCCAACTTTCTAGACATTGTTGTTAAAAATAATATTACATAAAAAGAAGAAAATATTAAACCTCTCATGTTGGCTTACTTTCATACGAAGACGCCACCGCAGCAATGGCAGCTTGTTAACTTCTGGTGCATCGCTGGATTTGTGATACATTTAACATCTTGTTTTCATTCAGTTTGACTCTCCTAAATCCTTTAACAGCCTGAGTCAAGATAGCTGTATCTGTGCTTAACAACAGAGATAACCAATGAATGAGCTAATAAGCCTCTCTCTCATTTAAGGAACTTAGTTCATTATTTTTTTTCATATTTATAAATGATCAAAGGGCCAGATTGAGGTCACTGGAGGGCCAGATTCAGCTCACAGGCTGTCAGTTGCGTGAGCCTGATTAAGGGTTTGTGGTGGGGAAATAAGACTTGACTGTAAAACAAACATTGAGTTTTGTCAAAAATGGGAAAACAACTATATAAGTGTGTTTGTTTAGGTCTGCTTTGGGTTTTTGGCATTCAATTTGTATTTTAATTGGTGGATTCTGAACAACACACGTACACAAGCTAAAATGCTCTAAAAAAGAAACACAAAATCAAACAATCAGCAGCATAGTGAGACACGCAAGGAAGTAAAAACTGTCCAGGAGCACCGTTTCCTGTCTGATTGAAATGTGTTGTATTGATGGAGCTGGAGAGGAGATAGGCGTGTGTATATTCTTTTATGTGCGTCCTACACGACTACCTCTATTTGCTCATTTACGTTACGTATCAATTACATTTGTCCTAATTGGTGGTGCTTTACCTTCCACTGTCTCTCTTAAACCCCGTCACTTGATGAGCATTAGAGGCTCTCATGTCGTCGCTCTTCAAGCTGTAATTGAGAACAAATGCGGAGAGGGAGAGTGTTTAATTGGGGTTGTCAAGCCGGGGGGCGGGTTTGTTGGGCACCTAGAGATCTCCTCATCCCTTTGCATTTTAACAGTTTAGAGAATAAATTATGCAGATTGCAGTTTTTTTTGCGAGTCCTAGTTGCGATGTGAACTTGCGGTGACTTCTGCTTGGCTTTTTCCCCCCCTTCACTGAGAGTTACTTCAAAGCCGGGAAGTGATCAAAGACAGTTGAAAAAAATAAATTCCCCAACGTACCGGCACCCTGCATACATACATACAGCCTCTGCCTGTCTCAACACCGCACACTCTCACTCAGAAAACAAAAGCTAGCGACACCGTCTGATGTTTCTCTTTCTTTTTTCTTTTTTTTTTCTGTCTCCTCGAGCACAGTCCTGTCAGACATTGCAACATTTCAATTGATTTCCCTTTTCGCTCATATGTGTGTGTTCTATTTTAGTACGTAAGCCAAGAGACTGAATTAGTCATTAAAGGGTATGTATAGCACGACATGGCCCAGATAAGACATCACAGGCCTGGATTGAAGAGCAGACTTGTCATAAATGAAAGCACATTTTAGGAGCTGGAGACAGCTCCTCCTCGGCTAAAAACGGGGGAAAAAAACAGGGGTTACTGGGGGTTCAGCGTCTGTGATGACTGTGTTTTGTGGTGGCAGTTTGTTTATCCTGCAGACATAAAGTAAAAGAGTTAATACCCTTGTGTCCAATAATTAAAACATATACATGTTTCATCTGCCATGTAAGAAATTAATCATTTATAAGCAGCCCTCGTTAGTGGGAGGGGAGGGGATGGGGTTTTGAAAGTTGTTCTAATTAAGATATCACTATCACTATGCAGATTTTTCTCCTGCGAACAGCACATCAGTATGCCAGAATTCCTTGACTCATAGCCCCATTGACACAATTGGCCCTTTGCGAAGTCCCTCCTGCAAATGGCAACTGTCCGATCATAGAGCAGCAACTGTAACTAGGTCGCCGCACGCCTGTCAAGCTTTGCATTTCTCTGCATGTTAAAGTGGTCTGCGGGAGGCTCTGAGACCAGCGATACTCGGTGTTACATGAGTCTGGATTGTGGCGTCTTTTTTTTGTAGTCTTCACAAGAGCACGCGTCGGCAAAGGATAAAACTTTATCTGCTCTAACATAAGCTGCAAAAGTTGAGGAAGAGGGAAGGGGATGTGGGCTGGTGCTTAATAAATCTTGGCCAATGCCAATGAATCTTTCTCTGGCTTGCTCTCTTAGATCTAAGCCGGGTTAGCTTAGCTTTATCCCGGCTCTCTTCCTGAAGCGATTGTGGTCCGGCTGGTCTGGCTGGGTGACCATCTCAAGGTCCGCTGCACTTAATCTATGCCCTGCACTTCCTTTCCCCATGTTTATGAGTGTACTTATATCGTCTATCCTATACAAATACATGTCGTATTTCACCATCCTACCAATGTTTGTTTGGATGTGGTTTTAGCCTCAGTTTTTTTTTTGCATTAACATTATATCGCTTATGCCACCCCCAAAAACACAACTTCATACCACCTCATACCACCCCCTTCACTCGGAGTTTCAGATTCTACCTTCTGGGTCTCGGTTCAGATTTTCTGCTGTAAAGAGCAACAGGTATTAATCTGAATTTTAGCACTTTATTGTCTTTTTTGTATTGGGGTTGTAAAGTCAACCTGCCACTTCTTATTCTCCCGAACATTCAGTGCCATTTTGTTTGCTTCTCTGAGGAATTGAAGACAGAGCGTTTCAACAATTACTCCCAATTTCGATGTTAAATCTGCCACAGTCTCGACAGTAAACAGAACAGCGGACCTAAGCGAAGGGTCAGCTACGCATCTAATGCACAAGCTAGCTTTGCGCCTGTTATTCAGAGATCATTGCCCTTGGCCAGTGTCAGTGCCAACACATGCGTGTTTCATCTGCCATGTAAGAAATTAATCATTCATAAGCAGCCCTCATTAGTGAGAGGAAGGAGATGAGGTTTTGAAAGTTGTTCTAATTAAGATATCACTATCACTATGTAGAGTTTTCTCATGCGTAAAGTGCATCAGTATGCCAGATTCTCTTGACTCATGGCCCCGTTGACACAATTACCCATTTAATGCACAATCTAGCTTTACGTCTGTATACAGGGATAATTGGTCAGTCTCAGAACCATCATGCATCACTTTTCCATTCTTTAAAAGTGCTACGTGTGAGAGCAGAATTTTAATTTGAAAAAAGAGCTCAACTTTACGTGAAGATGCAACAGTTATGATGGCTTCGTACTTCTGGTGATTGCATTTACGGTTCAAAAATCAGAGAAGTGGTGAGGATTATTGTGCTCAATGAAACTTGTCAATATCATACATTTTTGTCACGAAAGAGCTCATTTTCTGCACCAATCCAGTGGAAAAATCCCATGGGCTTTTTGTGGAGGGACACAAAAATAAGAGTAAACACACACATCCAATTCAAACTTCAGCAGGTGCTGAACCATCTTGCAATGTCACTCTAGTCTATTTGACTTTTTGTGGAAGGAACCGTTGTGGTGCTAACTTCGCTTGCCTAAAGAAATCTTCACAGCACTCTATAGTGAGGAGCAGTTAGCAGTTACTCCGGTGACAGACTGCCCCTATTTGTTGGGGAATACCTTCAACAGGTATTTTACACATGGCCCCTTTAAGGCAATAATTTTGTTATTTTAACACACAGGTGTGGCTGACTTTAACCGTGTTGGCTTTAATGTAACTTTTTGCTAAATACAAGTGAAACATTTTAAAATTATACTGTTTTTTTTTTTTATTGTTTGCACAATGCAGTACATGCAGTCAGATTTTTCAAATCGTGACAGTAATTTCAGAGTTTTTTTGCTGAAAGATTGACACATTTGTTACATTCTGGCCCTCGAAAATCAGTTGTCTTTATTTCCATGTCGGCACATAACACACTAGCAAAGCCACCCACCTGCACCTGTTTTCTGGCTCCAAGCGGGCCCTCTTGCGCCAAGGTGGGTGGAGCGGCACAGATGAGGTTGTGTTTTTGCAGATCCGACGGCGCAGAGCCATTTTGGTATTCATTTTGGCTTCAGACTGCAGGTTCGTTTCCACCTGCTCAGACGACCTCTTATCAAAAACGCTTATGTAAATGGCAGTTTCTGTAGCTTGATTTTGGAACACAAATACGCCTCTGAACAATCACAAAACATCATTAATGCACGTAATTTACATCTTCCAACATGGTGCCGGGATGTAACGTGAATCAACCTGTTTTTCTTCACAACATACTGCTATTGCTCTTACAGCAGGTTTGCTGAGCTCTATCAAAGCTGTCAGAACATTTTTACTTTCAAGCAAAAGTCAGATCTCCATTTCCTCTGGATAATCATCATTGTGTCCCAGCGTATTTGCAGTAATGGCATTGTTGTGAGCATGGACGTGTACCCGGATATGTGAACAACAGCAAAATAAGGCAGCATTTCCTGAAACAAAGAGCAAAATATTCTGCAGTATATTTAGTTTTAAACCACAAAGATTGATAGAAATTATACATCATAATGTTGTGTTTTCATTTAAAAATCCATGATGATCTGTTGAAATGCCTTTCTCTGCATTTCATATTTTTTTTTAGAAATATATGAATGTGTATCTACTTTAACTTTGACAAAAATGTCAGCCCAGTGACAGTAGTTTCACCTCGCTGACACCCTCCCTCACCCTATCCCTCTATCTTCTCATATATGAGCAGCACCAGAGCAGAAAGTGAGCCGATGACCCCAGGGTACGAAGGGCTTTAACTAGCAGTAGGTGTCTCTCAATCTGCCGGACTGCAACAGCCAAGCTTGTTAGTCACACTGGTGGAATTGCTCACACGCACGCTCCCCGTCTCACACACACACTCGCGCACACACGCACAAGTGTCCCGTGGATAGACTTAATCCAGCCATTGAATGCGGCAAGCAGAGATAGCAGAAGTGGGTCAGTTCTAGAGAAGACTGTGGTGTGAAACCGTTACCCTCGGGGTGGATTGAGGTCTGAACTTTGGCTGACCCCCCCCACCGCCCCAACAAGTACAGAGGCACAATGAAACCTCAGAATTTGCCGGATGGAATCTGTTTGAATTAATGCTGACAACTTCATTGATCAGGCTAAAACTTGGGCTTAAGCCATAGGAAGAGTATTTGGGACATGGATAAAATAGAGTAGCTGTAATTGGGTTTTCTTCATGCTCAGATTAACTAGAGAGGAGGAAGTTTAAAGCCGAGGAGCTGGGAACGATGGTGAGTCACTCCTCTCGTGGGTTTGTACAGACGTTTTTAGGAATTACACTTCCAGGTAGAAATGTTAAGGGTGGATTTAAAAAGCCATGTTTTAGGTCTGTGCGGTACATGTGTCAGTTCTTGTACCAGTTAAGTGTGGAGGAGACCCTCTTCTGAGTTCTTTTTATAGTGACAAGATGAGTTCAAATAGAGGTGAAGAAAAGGTAACGGTTATAATGAGGAGGGCCAGCTCATTCAAACACAGACCTTTTGTCATCAAATCAGTTATGTAGACTATAATTCCTGATTTTTGTGATTTAAAAAATGTTCGTTTTTGTAAAATATGTAAGAGCATTACTGGGGTTTTTTCTACTGCACATATTGGGCTATCACAAATAACAGGTTGTTAATGTCATTTGATCAGTTTAAATCTGATTAAAGAGAGGAAAAAGACTTTAACACACCCGTCACCTGTACTTGGACGGTGGCTTTTATATTATCCTCAGAATCTGTAACTGATCTTCATAGTATTGATAACGAATTATTGTTACTCTTTTACTTTAATTGTTTTGACATGAAATGCCCAACCCTAACTCCCTGTCCTGAATTTCACCCAGTCTCGTCTGGTCCCCTGGTCTCAGCTGCATCTCACTGGTGTTAATGTGACCTGAAGCATTTAGTTTTCAAGTCTACTTTTTTCTACAGTAGGTGCATAAACACAAAGTTGATGTCCAATGAAAAGGTACTGAGTACATACTGCTGTATAGTTACGTACGTGTACATTTTGCAACCTAGGTGGTGCAGACTCTCCCTTCACTTTACCCACTTGCTGGAAAACAAAGACGCAGGAACTTCTTAAACTTCCTCTGCAGTGCCTCTTCATGGACAAAGTATAACTTTCACTGTACATTTACTGCCAATGGACAACTTCACTGCTAAAATTTAATCCCTCTTCTCTAATCGCCCACACCCGTCTGCTCTGACGCCCACACCACCTGCACTCTCCACACTTACTACACACACACACACACACACACACACACACACACACACACACACACACACACACACACACACAGACAGACACACACAGGTTTGTTTAGGCCACAAGCATATTCATTATGTGGAAGGAAAAATAGATCAGGAATATTCACATATATCAAAGGAAAACTGCACTCTGCACAGAAGGTTTGGCTGCTTATTTGCTGCTGATGCTTTGAAATGTACAGACAAGATGGAGCCAGTATAGATTCATGCTTTATTGTGGCGTGAACACTTGTCGGTCAAAAGCACAAAGCTTTCAGTAACTTCAGTGTAAACCCATTCGCATCATGTGACGTAATATAAAAAGCTAGGAAGTCCTCATATGGATGGGTCAAACACAGGACTTTCAACCTGGAAGTTGGTGTTCATGTCCAGTGTTAACCCAAATGTCAAGGTTGTCTGTGTTACATAAAGTTATGTGCATCATGTAACTTTCTTCACTCATATCATATGTCAACATCCTGATACTTACTTTAACTCAAACTGATTGTTTGGAAGGACATGTTAAAGTAATGCCAGTTGTGTGTAGTTGTGTAAGTAAAGTTTGTGTTTTTGAGTTTCTGTAAAGTTTTTTGAGAAGGTATTTCTTGGTTGAGAGTCCTGTGTCTTCCTGTGTATCTGGTGATTGACAGTGAGGAGAGAGTGTAATGTAATGTGTGCATGAGCGATGCATACTTTAAATTTTTACTTGAACATGAATCATACAGGTGGATATAAATGAGAGTAACGCTAGAGGTAATAATCACTCCAGACTTAATGAACAAGCTTTCTTCTACATGATTTTTATCATCTTCACCCATATCTAAGATGCATGAGATCAGAAAGTCTTCCACAGTGCGAGGGCACAGAACTGTGTTGGGTTGGATGATAATGAAAATGTTACTAACATGACTTGAAGCAGGGGTCTCGAACTGCCAGCAAGGAGCCATTTCAGACCCTTCATCTCCCTCCCTCCAGCCAATGACATGATCTTAAAAATATAATATAATCCAGGCCTCATGTTTTTTTTAATTAAATTTTTTTTTTCAATTTTGTTCATACAAATTTAAATCACCCCTTCAACTGAAATAAAAATTTGTATTTAAAAAATGTATTGCATATATTTCCGAAGGATTGCATGTGGCAATTTGCTGACATTCTTTGTCCAGAAAAGAGGAGCTTGTTCAACAATATTTCTGGCAAACAGAGTGGATTGTGAGGGTGGAAGAGTGGATTCACAAGTCACCAGGTGACATATATGGTCAGTTACGCAACAAAATGAGAGTTTTCACTGCACACTCTGTGGCGTTTGAGGAAAGCACAGACAAAACTGACAACGCTCAGTAATGTATATAAAAATGTACAGAAACTGCTTTTTGCATTTATTTAGTTAAGTCTGACAAAAATATTTTAGTAATGGAAACAATATAAATATAGAAATAGAAATATCATACTTTCTTGCTGTACTTTAACATCGAAGTGGCCCCTATATGAGATGACAATCTCATCAGTGGGAGTTTGAGACCCCCAGTTGAAAGAGAGTTTACATCTATTGCTTCCAACCATTTTGAAAGCTGCAACTTAAATCATCAAACAAGCCTAAAATAGACCGTCTGTGTGCTTGCAAACTTTATTGCAGTTACAAAACTTTCCCTTGGCTGGAACACACCTCATGAATGTGTATGGAGGAGCAGAGGCCTGAATCTAATGCCCGTATAGGCAGAACCGGCAGAAATTTTGGTCTGAAGCCACTGGCATATTACAAATAACCCACCACATCCTTCAATGTGGTATTGGCAGACAATATTTATATGTTGGTCTGTTCATTTTGCCAGTTAAGATGAATAATGGCAGCGTGCCATGATCCAGAAACAGCTAATCTCACTGGGTTAAACAGCTCCATCTGTGGGACTATTGATTCATCACATTTTATGCAACAACCCAAATGTGTTCAGTCATTGAGCAGGAGAAGTACAGTGATGAAAGAAAAGAAAAAAAAGTGTCCAAGCTGGGCATCGGTATTCACTTTTCTGTGTGTACACTTTGAGTTCCTTACTTTTATGATTTTAGCCCGTGTACAGTTTGAGGTTGCAATTTAAGTGGTAGTGCTTGGCCACAAATCAGCTGAATGTTAGAATATTGCCTTTAGTGGAGCCATTTCAAACTGTCATTACTCTTTGTAATGGTAACACTCTGCACCATTAGGCTTCAGCAACTAGTCAAACGGATGGTTCATCTGAAATTCGTATAACCCCCCCAAAAATGCAAAGTGAATTTTTATACCACAGTAAAGGCCAACAGTTACAGAGACAAAAGAGCACTTTGCAATGTTGTACATTTATTATATATATGTGTGTGTGTGTGTGTGTGTGTGTGTGTGTGCGTCTGAGAGTGTGTTTAGATATATGCTTGAGTGTGAGACCGTGCGCCTTCCTGAATCTCATCTACATGTGTTTGCATGTGCAAGTGCTTCGTGTGTATTTCTTGCTGTGCTTTGTGTCTGCGTGTGTGTGTGTACTTATGTGTTTGTGCATCCTTATTATCTATCACCAGCTGCAGCTAGTAGGCAGCTCATCCCACTCAAGCTGATGTATGCTTATTGAGCAGCCAGAGGCAGAGACTGCAGACCTGATTTATAAACCAATACAGCTTGTTTTATGGGGGATTGATCTGCCTGTGTCTCCATCAGTGAAGCATTCTCCTTGTCTTTATTCAGACTGACAGCAGGTAATAAAGGGATGACGGTGAGAGAGAACGATGAGAGTGTTTACAATTATACTGTTTAGTGCCATCACCTTTTCTGACATTCATATATTACACTGCATTCCAGACATGTCGAAAAGTTGAAAACTTTTTTTTTTGTACTTGGAAAACACAATAAAGCAAGTCACACACTCGAGCCTTACACCGAACTCTGAGATAATTTATAACCTGGTTATAATAGGATCTAATGGAGTCACACTACAACTGAGAATCGTAACTCAAGATACAACACTAATAGTGCTGCACGACAGCAGTAGTATCACAATGCAAGTCAGTCTGTGATAAGTGATATATTATAATACAGTCATATATGATACATGATTTCTGTAACATATCAAAACAAAATTTAAAACAAAAAGTAAATCATATTCTGTGGGAACTGTTTGCAGTTATAGACGGGCCAAATTACACAACATGCATTCAGCTAAGAAGAAAAAGACACATTAAATGAGAAATATGCAATTTATTTACTGTGCTAATATCATTAAAGGACCATGATTTGTCATAAGAGATTAAAGTAACATGCTAAGTTGAACTCACTTCCCCAAGTACAAAGCTAAAGCCAGCATGTTATCATTTGAAATTTCCATTCTGGGCCCAAATAACTGTTTTTGTTCGCCCCTTTCGCATTAATTAAAGCTCAAATTAATACTGAATGTTTGGGTTAGTGTCTGTTTATGAGTCATAAGAAATCATTAATAATCTTTTAGAGAGATTAGATATTTACAACTGTTAAATTGAGAAATATGTTAATGGAGTCTGGCAGGCAGTGACTGAACTTTATATCGACAGCTCATCAACTTACAGTGCAGGACTTGTAGTTGTCATAGTTTGTCAGCATCAAAATAAAAAGTTGCACTCGTCTTGCACTCCTGTTAATTAAGCATGCAGCCTGCTGGCAAACCGCCTGAGCTTCAAGATCATTTATGACCCTCAATTAAACTTCAGTACACATTTTGAACAATGGAAACTTTAAGGTTAATTTATTAGCTTGTCTTGAGCTTTTGATCATATCTCACTTATCCGATTATCGTGGAATTGTAGTTTTTTTTTTCTTCTGAGAACTTTAAGGACTTATTTTAAAGAACCAGTAACATTAAGGGCTGCATCTAGAGCCAGTGTTTGGTTTGTCCATACTTGACTAGTGTAAAAACATGGCAGTGCAACATGGTGGCCTTTTTAGATATAAAGCGCTGATTTTAATGTTGCATTCCCATAAATTTCCCTAGTTGGAAAATATTTCTTCTGACCTCTGAATTTTCCCAGTTTGTTGAACTGTACAGTACTGAATACGCAACTATATTTATTTTCAGGTGATAACACAGTTATGAAAACATACTTATAATAATTAATATCATATTTCATTTCTGCCATATTCAGCCAATAAATCCCCCCAAATCTTACACATTGGACCTTTAAGCCAGCATTATTAGTTTTTAAGCCATCCATGTCGGCTTAAAAGCTTACAGTCAAAGTTTCTTTTTGACCGTGGAAACAAGGTCAAGGTCAGTGCATAGCGTGCACTGAGACCCCGAGACTGACCCTTTAGGACGCACACAGCAGCACGTGTGGCGTCAATTAGCAAACGGTAATAAGAAGGAACAAGGCTGAGCTACGCCTCTGCCCCAGTATTTTAAGAGAAGCTGTCACAATGTTGCTGTCAGTGCCATATTTTCTGAAAACTTCATGCTGCAGTTTGCTTTTTAGCAAACCGCACCTTCATTTTAATCTGTCATCAGTGGCTATAAATGCAGAATGGTGTAAATTTTACGTGTGAAGTGCTCGGTTCACTATAGCCTGTTAACACAGCGTCGTGAACGCATTAATCCGTCTCCTTCAGTAAGCGGTTCTCTGTTTGACATCCTCCTCTCGGCTGCATCACAGTCAAAATGACTAACAGTCGTAGTCTAGCACGAGGATAGCATATTGTTGTTTTTGATGGATGCAAATTTCTGCTCGTGAAAGTCCCCAATTTAGTCTTTTTTCATGCAAAACATAATTTATCCTCGTGGCCCCAGGAATCTTGTCTCCGCGTGCATGACCGCATGGCTTCGAATAAGTTTGTTAAAGGAGCCCCTTCCTCCTGAGTGTTAACAGCAGCAGGACAGGATCATGGACAGTGATTAACATTATGTGGGTGTCAGGGCACCAGAAGACCCCAGGGTGTCAGACCCAAACCTCTGCACCTGACCACCGTCTGTTTGCTGTCTTTCTCTCTCTCTCTCACACACACACACTGATACACATACACAACTGCTCACAGAATCAATGAAGAGGCCACTTACTGGCCACCTGGTTCCTTGTCCGCTGTTTCTCTTTCTTTGTCTCCTTTCAATCAACAAGAGTTGAAAAGAAATGGCACCGTAAGTGAGAAATACCTGCAGCTGCTGTGGTTTTCAAAGGTCTGCACAACAGAAAACACACACGCACACACGCACACACACACACACACACACACACACACACACACACAGTGTCAGTATCTCAGTTGCAGTGCAAAAGTGACTGAGGTCTAGTTCATGTGTGGGAATATGAAAGGGATAATTTTGTTTCATGCTGGGTGTGTGTGTGCGTGTGTGTGTGTGTGTGTGTGTGTGTGTGTGTGTGTGTGTCCCTGCACAAATCTGATACTGATCTCTCTTTCCAGGAGAGGCCAGCATGAGCAGCCGGGTGGGCACTAATTTAATCTTTTATTGTCTTTTCATAAAAATCAGATTCAGAATTGTTATTATTATTGTTATTGTCCACATTTTTCTCATTTAGGCCGACAATAACGAGAGCATTTATTTAAAACCATATCATTAAATATCATCTTAACATTGATCCTTATATTCACACCACAACCTCATGTTATTACTATCATAGCGTTTCATTAGGGCGTTTATAATCGGCTGTGAGGCAAAAATGCCTCCGTCCCTGAAAAGTTGGTGAGAAAGACACTGGGATTTAAAATGTTTTCATGAAATAATAAAGTTGAATTGCAGTTGAATGAAAGCAATATACCTCCTTCCAGAGACAACATGATCGACGGCTGGTTAGCTCTGGTGAAAGTCAACATCCTGAAATATGGATGTCTATGTTTTCATTCTGTCTCATTTTATAGTGCTTCAAACCAAACAGCTTAAAGGGGCAATATGTAACAACTGAGCATCTAAAAATGAGTGCAGCAGTCAAATAGGGAGTTGGAGCCCTAGACGGTATATTAAATAGGTTGAAATCCTATTTAATACACAACGTCTGGCTGAAGCGAGTGTTTTCCCCCCTGCCTCCTCCTCCCCGGACTTG
>JAJHUR010126480.1:1653-11768 GCA_027495735.1 Lutjanus campechanus | reverse complement strand
TTCTGAATATATTACCACCAAATAATATGACAACTTTTTTACTTTGCTCTGTTAATTACTTAATTAAATGCATGTTTTAACAACACAATTTTTTGTGGTAAATTAAGAAATATTTATTATGTTAATGACCAGTGCACACAACAGCAGCAGAGACACAAATATTGCAGCAGTAAGAAGAATGTTCATGTGCCCAGAAAGTCAGTTAACATGTGATGGATCCATTTTTTAAATTTTTTTGGGGGGGGTCCTAATGATGCTAGTATTGATACTCAAATCCAGATTTTGCACCAGTAGTATCAATACTTTAAGAAAAGTAGAGGTATAGAGAAATACAGCAGTTATTAGAAAGTTTACAATTTTATTTTCATCGGCAAGACAGATTCATCAAAATATATCCACTGAAAGGATAATGGTATCACATGCAAAGCCTGCTTCCCTTCTTTTCAGACAGTTTTTATGGTTGATCCTTCATCTAATACAGAGGAAAATATGCAGTATCTAGATTTCAGGGGAGAGTTTCTTAAAACAATATTATTTCACAATTTCTAGTTAATGGAAGACCCTCAATCCTTAACAACAACAAAAAAAAACCAACAGTTTTGTCCACATGCCACTTGGAGACGCCAAAGTGCAACATTTCCCTGTGCAGCATTGACAAATCATAAATAAAACATACTTGAGAAGGACAGAGGCCTGAAGACGAGAGGGAGACGTGATGAAGGACATATACACATCATACACACATTTTTCCTTCTCTTTTCTCTCATAATACTTTCATGTATGTGCAGCACAATACATTTTGATAATTACATACCCCTGCTTGATCCAAACTGCTCATTTCTCTGCCTCTCTGGCATGTCGCTGAGCCGCTCCCCTCTCCAACCATAAAGACCACGGCCCCTGTATTTTCTTCTGAGCAGAGAGAAAAGCAAGAGGCTCCACACTTAATGCCAGCCAAGCAGAAGATAAAGAACAAGGACGGTTAAGCTTTGTCAACACAGAGACACAAAACTCTGAGAGATAAAACAGAATGGAGAAAACATAAAGCTGGACTGTGGATATTATGTGCAGTTCCTGGGAGACTCTGAGCTGCGGTGGAACACACAGATAGGAAATTAAATATAAAGGAAGCTGCAGAAGTAACCCAGGCACTCCACAGGTTCACAAAGGTAAGGAAGAAGAAAGAAACCACTTTTTTTATGTTTGTATTTTCCATGAAGAGGGGAATATGACTGTACACACTCACAGTGCTGCCTGAAATGCTACCAAACAACGCTTGAATGCATCCCAGTCCATCCAAGAAACATAAACTCCTGAAGCTTCCACTGTTTTGGCTTCACAAAGGTCCGCGACCTAAAATCCCCCTCTCAACACCACGCTGTGTTTGCACTTTCTGTGCCACCAAAAGAACCCACACTCTGCCCTGGATTTACTACAATTTATCCTGACATTTAGAAAGTATTGTGGTGTCCCAAGAGGGTAGGTGTAGTGTAAAGACTCCCAGCAGGATAACAGGTTTATAGACACCAGATCTGGTCCATGCAGTTCCTGTAACATTACTGGTGTGACTGTGTTTGACCAGTTCATTTGTGGTTATATCAGTCAGTATTAGCAGCTAATGTGGTTGGACCATGTGTGTTGAGGTGCGTCGTTTCAGCGACCCTCAGATATGAGTCCAGATTTGCTGATGCTCTTCGAGGAGCTAATAAAACCCTCTGTTGAGCTGAAAGCTTCGACTTGTTGAGTTCTTCTGAGAACAAACCAAACTACACAGCTTAACTCTAACAGTCACTTGTTAGCTTGTTATACTTGTTTGCTCTGCACTGGGTGCTGTAACACAGGATGTCACAAAACTCCAGCAACACTTGTAGAATGAGAGTTCTTGTATTGTGAGACATGTCTGAAACCATGGAGGCTGAAACTCTTTAATTACTAGAAGTGTTGTTGCTGTTTTGATCCTTTTGAGTGTTTCTCTTCTTCATGCTCTTATAAGCAGGTAAAGTTATGCCAGAACACCACCACCACCCTGCACAGAATATTGCACTCAGTATTTTAAATATACCTCCTGTTTAAGCTTAACATGAGTCAAGAACAGCTTTCAGTTGACCCCTTCTGGTTCCTGCCCTTTTTGGTCTGTGGTCCAATGACAGTTGAGCAAACTTGGTACTCGTGATGAGGATGGTTAGAACATGCTGCTGGGAAACTAATGTCAGCAAAATACTAGCTAACTAGCTGGCTAATCTACATTAATCATTAGCCAGCTAGTTAGCTAGCATTTTACTAATATTGGTTTTCAGATATAAGTAGCTAACTAATGATTGATGTAGATCAGCTAGCTATTTATCTCTGCCAGGCAGAAGCCTGGAGGGGATGATGTGATGGCTTGCATGTGTGCATCAGTGACCAATGGACCTAGAACTTGTTTACAGCTACTGGACCCATCAGACTCATTTTTTTGTGCACATTCATGAAGCCTCCACACTGGTGACTGCCGTAGCTAGCAGCATTATGTTTTTGGTTCATCCCATCCCAGTGATATATCAAGAATACCTTTAAGCTAGAGGTAGTTACTGAGAGAAAATTAGAGAATTAACGTTAATTAAAGTTACAAATCAAAATTTTGGTGATTAAGGTTTACATCCAAATGTTCTTTTTGGGTTGCCTGACAGAGATCTGCACTCTACTAATTACAGATCTGACTACAGATTATTGACCAACACATCAGGCCTCAACCAAGGCCTAACAGGCAGAAATTGCATTGTCTTTCTTTTAGAGATAACATTTAGATGAGTCCTCGTCATTTAAGCAGAAGACTAGCCCGGCTGCAACTTCACAGGTGAGTTCAGTTCACTCCTGACCGTCATGACAACGATCTTGAAAACTGAAATCTTGTGTGATCAAAAGAACCAGAACCTCATTTTCAGGTTTTCCATGGACCCAGTTATCCTACGATCTTGAGAAAACAAAATATTGATAATGGCATTTTAAAAAAATTTGCAAACAGCCATTCTCAGCTTCCACACTTACATAATATACATGTAGCTGTTTCCTTAAAGAAGTTAAGGCATAAGCCTGCATGTTATATCACTCCATTCAAATCACTGCTCAAAATGAGTAAAACTTTATTCTTCCAGTGTTAAAAGGATGAATGTGAGTTCTTTGCTTTGTTGAAAACATTATATCCCCAAAACATGATTATTTTAACTGTATGATAAGAAAGATATTTCCTAATGTACAGTCAAAATGATTTGTCTATTCAAAAACTTTTATATGACATCAGACTTTTATTTGATTCTATAATTTATTTGTATTTATCTTTTTGTTTAATTTGATTTTTTGTGCTGTCATCAATCCGGGGTTGAGAAGAGATTGTGTTTTTCGAAGCCCCCTGACACACACACACACATTCGCAGCTGGTGGCTGTAGACTCTAACCACAGTATTACTGGTGACTGCTGACCGACTAAATTAGATCAGCTGGGGGGTCAAGGACATCTTGATGTGAGCCGATGAGGGAAGATAGATGCTCATTTACTTTCCTTCCCTCAAAACAATCTCTCAGAGTCCCTATATGCTGCATCATTATATTTTCTCCTGTTGTAACATGTAAGTTCTTTAAAAAATGACACAAAGCAGTGCAGTGACCGCACAATATCTCGTGCAAGACCAGAGACAATAAACTTCTTTATGGAGGTCCGGTTGCTGAATTGACTTAAGTGCACTGTCCTATACTTTTGCTGACTTGTTTCCACTGCTGTATAAAACAGTATTTTACACTCCAGACACTTGAGCAAAGGCAAAAGCATTGATGTCCAGAAACTCTTTCTCGAGAGGACTCCCAACACCATGAGTCTTTCCATTGACCTCTCTCATTGTGGAGGTAGCTAATAGGCCAAATCACATGATCTGATCACTACAGCATGTGCTTTGATAAGCTCTGGCCTCAGCCCAACTGTTTTATCTGCTCTACCTCCAGGTCTCCTGACGCTCGATATATTGACGTCTCTGTGAAAACCGGATGCCTGCTGTAAAGAGGTTATAAAAAGGCGGGCCGACCTAATCCAGCAGATGCCGAAAATACAGAAGTTATTATAGAGAGGCAAAATCAATCAATATCCGTCAGAATTATCCTTGATGGATAGTTTCACACAAGCAATCTCGTTGGTCAAAGACGTATTCCAGCTGTGTGAATTATTCCCATAAAGCCGGGTGCTTTAGGTTGCTGTTATTGCTTTGCCAGGTGTTTCCTGGTTACCAGGGGAAGACGTCAGCGATCTGTCTTTCTGCCAGAAAGAAAAATATTCATCCATTACTGCGTGGATGAATTCAAGGTTCAAAATTTACTTTTTTGTCCACCGGCCAAATGGCTAGTGAGTGTTCACATTATCCCAACCACTCAACAGATTACCATTGTCTTTTTTGCTGGTGAGTGGAGCAAATCTACCCTCCTCTTGCATATTTTATCAGCATTTGGCTGGTTGCTGCTCCAAATTTGGAACCTATATGGATTACAGAATGGGCACACTAGGCACAGGTCCAGGGGTCCACGTGGTCAGGTGGTAGAGACACAAAATTACCACAAAACAACCACACAAAGACACAGTTGAATACTAAGAAACAGGAAATGACAACAAAGGCAAACAAAACGACAACTAAGGGGAAAAAATGACAACACAGAGACATAAAGAAACAACAAAGAACTGCACAAACAACATCGAAGAGGCATAACTATTACAAAGACATGCTAAACAACCACAAAGAGACTTAAATTGGCCACAAAGTGCACAAATGACCACAAATAGACACAAAACAACCACAAAAAGAGACAAAACTATAACAAAGGGAATGGAACGACCACTAATAGAAATAAAATGACCACAAAGGCACAAAAAGATAACAAAGAACTGCAAAAAAACACACACACAAAGCGACACAAACAACCTCATAGAGACATGACTACTACAAAGACACACAAAATGACAACTGGAAACACAAAATGACGATAAAGCAACCACAAAGAGACACAAAACGACTACAAAGACACACAAAACTACAATAAAGAAAAAAACAACCACAGAGACACACAAGACTACAAAGAACTACAAACCAACCACAGACAAACAAAATATACATACTGCACCTACTGCAAACACAGGGGAAACAACCACAAAGGGACAAAAAATGACGACAAAGTGACACAAAACCACAACAAAGAGAAAAAACACCCACAAAAACACAAAAAGAAAACAATGCACTGAGACACAACCAACCTCAAAGAGACATAACTACTACAAAGACCCAAAAAAATCACAAAGAGAAACAAAATGACTTTAAAAAATTGCAAAACGACTACAAACAACATCTCTAAGTGGTTTTTGAGTCTCTGAGATTCTAAGTGTTCTGGTTCAGATGCAAAACGTGGTTCAAGTGCATCACATCGTTTTTTGTCCTCTTTCAGTCTGGGGCTCTGGCTTCTACTTCTACAAGGGGTTGTGGGTCTTTTACGTCTGTGTGCTCAGGGGCCCAATGCCTCATATTCTATGCATGTATTACTGTATAGGTTCTAGCACCCATTAATCTAAGATGATTTGTATCAGTATCAGCTGTCTAATTATCTCCTCAACATGAGAGAAAACCCAATAAGATTATATTGATGATTTTGAGGCTGCAGTAGTTTCACAGTAATCGATGACACTGGACTGGATATCATTACAACATATAACACTTATTTTGAGAGGAACTTCATGCCAGAAGATCATTAAATTTAAAATGGTGACTGATGCCTGTACAGAGTTTTACCCTTCATATTTTTTAACTGAAGCATGTTGGTCTCTTGAGAAATTTCTTATGAACGTTAGAAATCTTTTTTCAAAAGCTACTGGATAACCCTTGTCACGATCTTCACCCTTCAGTGATCAAAAGTAGTTGTGAGTTTTTCCGGCTGGTAGATTTCATTTGCTGCTGTCTCTCAGATAGATCCGCCTGGCATAACTTTGTACAAATATCCACAAAGCCTGGTTATCTTATCTGCTGATGGCATACACCCAGCAGCCATCAGCCCCTGCTTTTTCATCTACAGGTTTTACATTTCAGAAACCTGGAAGATGCTTTTGTGCAGCGTGATGTGTGATGAATAAGCAGGTAGGAGTTTAGTGTCTTGAGAAGGGATGTTTTGATGGAACACAAAGGGATCAAACCTGTGACTTTTCATGCACCTCCTTGTCCGACCTACAGAAACAGAAATACCACTCCACGGGGACGTAGACGTCCATCACGTCATGCTCGCTTGTCGGGAAAGGAGCTAAATAATGCTCGAAAGGTAAGCTAAGAAAAAACTGGCATTGGCCACTAGCCATTTTCGAAGGGGTTCCTTGATGCCTCTCCTTTTACAGACATGCCCACAGTCCCACGCAACTTTAGGCAAAAATAGTTTTGTGCATGCAATATAAATGTGTTATTTCTGCCTGTTCTTGAATTTGAATAATAATTTGAAATAGATTAGAATATTCCCACATACTGGGGTCTGAAAACAGTATTGGCATTGCATAATTGGTTCTGACTGGAAAGAGACTTTTGTGGATTCCTATGCGCCCAGTTGCATTAATGTGTAATTATGTTAGTCTCCATAGTAACTATTTCATTGTAGTGTGACTATGTTTTGAAACTTGACCTCTGCATAAAAGGATCTGTTGTGACCTCTAGGGGAATCACAGCTGCATGAAACTTGCAGAACTACTTACAGAAATCTCCAAATGTCTAAAGTCTTTGATACAAACTCACAGGTGTCATACTGTGGTCTTTTGATATCAAATTTCAAATGGTCAAAAATGATTAAACTGCTCACCAAATCGGTATAATGAATGGTATCACCCCAAAAACTGCTGCGACAGGTTATGAGACAGAATAGTGCACGATAAAGCCTTGATAAAACTGATAAGCTTTCAGATAAGGTATACTACTTCTATGTGGCATTTAACCTTGACCGACTATCTGCCCCTACAGATCCACTGTCCCCCCTGCCTAAAAGAAAAGACAAAATTGGGTCTATGGGGAGAATGTTGAAAAGATTAATATGTAGGCTACTAATTGTATGCTTAAAACCAAATCCAACTTAAGTTTTTATCATCATACCAAATTAAGATGATTAGAGTGATTAAACTTGAATTTTTTTAGTCCAATTTGTGCAGTTCTCATATCATCTTGTTAAAACAGCAAAACAATCAGGGATTATTTTTAGCTATGAAAACTGAAGAATGTTCAATATTATTGCAAAAAATGTGTTTTATTAAAAATTGACTGTGAGCAGGGAGATAAAATAGTTTGTGGAATTTATTTCTAGCTAACAGATAATGCTTTTAAAGTGAGAAACTGTCTCTGGGTGTATCTACTGTAACTTGTTGGATTACGTCTTTAATGTCGTGCTGCAGTTTAAAGTACATTTGAATGATTTAAGAGGGATTTGTTGGTTTGTGACCAGGTAATATGTCTCCTTGTAAGTCTGTAGTACATTAGAAGTAATTCTGCTGCAGGAACAGACTGTGGCAGTCATTAATCAATACCAGACATTCAGATATGCATATCCGACTTGGTCTGTCTTTCTTTCTATCTGCCTCCATCTGTCCTGTCACTCTCTGCTGTTTACAAACTTTAATAGACACACACGCCATGATCAACTTTTCATACTTTCTCTTGTCCTTAAAAATCTCATCTCAGTGGTGTTGTGTGACATTAAAGATTCTGAATAAGATTTTTTTTTTCTCCCTTTGGGGTTTCTGGGGAGTTGTAGGTAATCAAGGCACATATGGTTCCAACAACACATTATTAGAGAAAGTATAAAAGTGTTTTTCAACTCAAATTCCTCTTTATTATGCTGATATGTTAGTTGTGTCACACTGAGAGGAAAAGCAGTGGAAAACCAATTGCAAAAATTACATTTTTATTTGCTCAGGCAACATTTTGATATGGAGTCAGTTACACAACCCGAACCAGTTTACTGCCTTCACAGTATGTGGTAACAGTCTGCCTGTCATCATTCAATTTGTTAAAGGACACAGCAGAAAATCTGACAACCGAAACACACACAGGTTTATCTGATCACTCATTTGTGTGTGCATACTGCCTCCTTGTGGCAAAAATATCTATTTTTCCTTTTAGCAGTCCTGATCCTGGAGCCTGCCTCAGTTCCATACAGGTATTGATAGCTTACTAGCAGCAAAACAATAATTTAGAAAGAAATGAAAGTTTAAAAACAGCATCTAATGTAGAAAATATGGTCTTTTGCAGAGAAAGTGCACCTTAACTTTGGCTAAATCTAGATGTGTCCAAAGACCCTTTCAACTATTAGACCTTTAAATACATAATATCTCTAAACCACAAAATTTCAGCCCAGTATGTCAGAGTTTAAGTGTCCAGTTTAGTTAGCAATATCAACACAGTTAAGCTGTATGGAGTCATGGGAGTGCCACAAAAGGAAATAAATGTGAAAGAGAATATAAAGAGAAATAAATAAATAAAGTAAGTAAATTAAAAATGTGAAAATATTAAGAGATGAATAAAAGAATAAGTAGATAAAATGTGTAAATATAAAGAAAAACTATGTAAATAAAAAATGTTACATTATATCGAGACATTTCAGCACATTTCTATATTTTTAAAAATGTATTTTTATTTCTGCGCATAATATTTTTTCAGTAGTTTTTTTTATTTATTTTTAATGTAATTTGTTTATTTTTATCCCCTTTTGCCTTATTCTCTTCCCTGTCACTTTTGCTATTCCTCACAGGGCCAAACTTACAATAAAAAAGCAAAAACAGTAAGGGAATGCAAAAGGGAGAAGAATGAGGAAAATACAGGAATAAAAATAAACTTTGTATAAAATAGATAAAATCATAAATAAATAAAACATTAAAACATAAAAAAAACATATATTAAAAATATTAATACATACAGAAAGAAATTAAATAAATGTAAATTAAAATGCTTATAACTATTCTTTTATATTTTGTTGTCTATATTTTTTTTTTAATTTTTTTGGCACTCCTATGACTCCATAAAGCTTGACAATTACTGCAAAAGGAGCTCGATATCACAGAGCTCTGTGATGTAAATACTTTTCTAGCCTGACAGAAGAGTCTTAGATTTATCACTTGACCAGGTGAACCATGAAAGCATCAATAACGAAAATGAAAGACACATGGAGGAACTCTGTACACAATTTGTGCTTTATTGACAAAAAAAGAGATTGTACAGTTTTCTACTGTTGATTGCAAGAGCAGTGTCGATCCATCACCTTTACGAAGGACACCTCCTCCTCCTCCTCCTCCCCTCCTATTCTAGCTAGCATGACTGAACAGCACAGTGCAAATCGCATTATCCATCTACCCAATGTGTACCTTACATACAGACAAGACAGCTGAAAACAACTGGCTCAAGGCGACAAGAGATTGATAACAAATATGTGGATTCATGTGGCAGTTATGGCATTTCAACTGAAGGCATGAGACGGCAACAGACAGAAAAACAACATGTGGCTGCAATGATTAGTCATGAGTGACAGAAAAAAAAATGTGGGCTGCTCTTGTTTCTTGTGGAGTCTTTTTTTTATTTTTTATTTTTTTAGTGCTCATGTGAACATCAGGCCACACAGATCGTGCAAAAAAAATTCTGATGAACAGAGACAGCAGTCCACCAAACTGTACTCTGATGGGAATTAACTAAAAATGAAAAGTTCTGTGTGAGCGCGAGGGCACACAGCTGTTACAATGGAGACCATAAATGATTGATAGAGACTTCACCGAAGTCATAAAACAAAGAGGGCCAGCCCCAGGATTTCTGCATAGCAAAATCTGGGTAGTAGAAGTAGAAGAGTTACTGTATTAGACAAATATAAACTAATGAGCAAGGAAAAAAAGGTCTGGCAATAAAAGCTTCTCCCATACATTATATTAGTACATTCTAACCTGAACAATATACAGTATCTGTCTTCATTTAAATGGCTTAAACACATGAACAGACCCCTCACCTGAAGAGTAGTCACCCTCCTTGACTTGATGCTTAATGTGCAGCTTAATTTCCCAACATGTAATAGGGATTTTACACCCCTTATATGATGCAAAA
>JAJHUR010126479.1:0-15887 GCA_027495735.1 Lutjanus campechanus | reverse complement strand
ACATATATATATATATGTATATATATATACAACCCCACTTCAAGGAATCTGAGCTATTCCTTTAAAATATAATCAGTATTAATCTGACTGTATAACACTCACATGTGGTGCATCTCAAACCTTTTTTAAATTTGAGCGTGAAAGTTCAGTCTTGCACTAAAAATAATTTTTGGTTCTTGTATTTTCATCTTTAGACCAAAATGCATCCTCACAAACACAGTAGAAAAGTCCAAAAAAACTAAACAAAAACAAAAAATTAGCATTTAAAATTAGGTGCCTTTTTGGGAAAGTTTCAGCTGCTTGAAATTTAATTAACAGACTGGGACTGATTGTGCAGGATTCAATGTGCTCAGGGAGCTATAGGTTTGTTCTTCAATAACAGTGCCAGTGTGTGTGTGTGTGTGTGTGTGTGTGTGTGTGTGTGTGTGTCTGTGTGTGTGTGGTAAAGTAATTTGTGTTTGTCTCTCCCATCAGGCTGTTTTGATCTGGTGTTTGGAGGTGGGTGATGCGGTGAAAGACTCAGGTGGCTTTGTTTTCACTTTGTGAACTCTGTGCAGATCAAAGCAGCCTGCACAGAAACAATGTTTAAAACTAAATCCAAAGTTGTTTGTTAATAGGAACAAGCTGGTGACCTGACTGACTAAGAAAGCTAATGAGAGACCATTAAACAAGCTAATTAACTCAAGAAAACTTTAAAATAACCTCACAAGCAGGAACTTCACCACCTACGCGGGCTTAGTTGAAGTTTGGGTGTGTGTTTGAAGCATAAAGGGCTAGATTTACATACATGAAAGCGCAGGGGAAAATTTGTGGCTTTAATTTAATTTACTCACACAATTGTGCGTGTAATTAGGTCCTGATCTGTAAAGGTAGGCTGCCCTCCAAGTGCGTTCTGCATGTGAAGGTGACCTGAGTGGGAGCAGTTCAGCGGTGAGAGCTGCTCTGAAAATACATGATTAAACATGTGTTGATGCTGTATAGACTTATTAATGAATATCCACACATGCTACAGCTCAACTCCACCTGATTGTAATTAAATGTATAAACATAAAATATACTTCATTCATTGAACATCAAATGCAAATTTCCTGGTGTTATAAAATACAGATATGAAACAGAGATATTGTGCCCCAGTAATATGTTTACTGTGCAACATACACAAGCATTTTTCAGACCACTTCACTTGTAGTTTCACCACCACAAACACATATGACACATGAGGACACCTGTGCTGTGACATTTGACAGTGAGACATGATACAGGTGTGTATTTCTTCCCCAAGAGTGGAAGAAGAATGGATAACGGTCACATTCACTCCTCTTTGAAGTCCTGTGACTTCCACATACTTTCTCATACTTCTGAAAAGTTACTACATGTGGACAAAAGCTTGTTTTTAACTGGCTAACACATCACTTTGACTGGAAAAATGTAAACATAGGCTTGTTTCTTCTGATTTCAGAGATAATCTGACCCAGTAGGCAATGGGAATAACTATACAGAAATAGCCGATCTTCTCTCTGATGGTCTCGTTAATTTATGTAGGTAATTTAAAGGCATCAGTAATAAATTGAAACTGTTTGATGCATTTAAAGCTGCTTGTAGTAGCTTGAACAGTTAAAAGTTACAGAAAACTTGTTGTCGAGTTATGTCTCTTGAATGTCTAAGAACTCTTTTCACCTTCTTTTTTGATTAAAATATGGTCACAAAATACAGCTTTGAAATCATTCTGATAATTTATTCAGTTCTAGGTTGAGACAGAGATGATATTGATTAGAGTGAAGATATTTCTCCAAACTCATATTTCACTGGTAGGCAAAATCTGGTCTACATGTTTAATTTAAAATGTTATAAATATGGACGCATATATGCTGTGTGCTGCCGACAAGAAGCTTCCAGGACATTCTAATGGGACAAGTTCTTATTGTAAAATAAGAACGGTGACCTCTTGTGTGGTCTTTTCCCAAATCAAGTCAGTTTTGTTTCCTAAACCTACCCTTGTAGGTTATGTGCTTTTATTTTGAAAGTACTAGCAGACGTTGTTTGTTATTGCTACCTTTGCCCTGGATCTCTGCATGTGCAAATCTGATGCTGGAGAAATACCTTCAGCATCATCGTTTGAAGTGTAGGACCGCTGAGCTCAGTCCAGCAAATAATCGTCTCACTCACTGGGGCAGAGTCTATGCAGTCACACTGGGGAACAGCCCAGTAAATCCACCATCTTACTGGTGCAGGGCAGAGCTTTTCTAAAGCCTGTCTAAAGGCCACCTCAGCAAGTAGAGTGCCTCTCTTTCACTCAACTTATAACATTTCCTTCAATCGTTTAATAGGAGTCAGTCCCAGCTCCCACCAGCTGGCTGCAGGTCCAGGTCTCCCTGCTGCTGTGAGTTACTGATGCTGTTGCTGCTTTTATTTATGTGCTGTAAGTTGAAATCCTGTTACAGGAGATTGTATGCAGGACATTCTCCTGTCTTTCTGTGTGATACCACTCTGTAAACAAGCCAGTAACACAGTGGCAACACCTGCTTAAACACACCAGCATTACACTGGAGCTGATTAGACCTTTGAGCATCTTGATACATACATTTTCCCAATAAATGTGGCAATTTTATTCAAACAACCATAATTATTTAATATATGAATATCACATTAACAGGACCTTTGCGATGCGAAGACACACACACCCTGTCGCTGAATATTTGCAAATTATTGCATTATTAAGCTTAATTAATGACCTCATTAGGATAACTGGTTATATTTAACAGTGATTATGGCAGGACATTAGTCAGCTCTATTGCATCTTGTTCATGGTTGTGAGGTAAATTGACCTACAGGAACATTAAGGACAAACACTACCCCAGTTTTCTGATCACGTTCCAGGACTTGACGGTTCCCAGGTCGTCAAATACTGAGTTTTAGGAATGAGACTATATTACCAACCTGTGACTGGCCAAAGTGTTTGTTGTGGCTAGACGACTTGAAAGAGAGCTATGAGGAGGAACAGTGGTGGCGGTACCAGTGCGACAAAAGTCTTGACGCACTTTAGCACATTTTGTCCAGTGAACACAGGACACTCTAGATGACACTTTACGGTGGTTTGTCCACTGGAAGGACACCCTAGGAAGTACTTTATCACATTGTTTTGGATATTTTGGCTACTCTAAGGGGCACTTCATCATGTTAACCTCAGAGGCATCCAAGAGGGCACTTTTGCTGTGTTCTTTTCAAACATGGGGGCACCAGGATGAGGGTGATTGATGCTCTATCAATGACCAGAAGTCTAGTTTTCTCTCAAAAGCAGCAGTGTTTGAATCTCAACAACCACAAAGTATAATGTCAAAAATAAAATTATCTAAATAAAAACTACTTTTTAACTGGCTGATCTGGAGTCAGATATTAAGAATAACTACAGAAATACGATGGTCTGGTTTAAAAAAATATCAGTTATGCATAATTCCTACAATTATTATATATTATATTAATTATAGTATGATGAAAAAAAATGTAAATGTGAGTTTAAACCACATTTTATATTCAGTATTCCTGTTTTCAATGCAATCGTTAACTGCTGAAAACTGTCAACTGCTGTAAAAACTCACAGATGAGGAAAGCAAGATATGTGGTTAAAACACAGCAGTAATACAGCTGAAAACATGGTGAAAACATGCTGAAAGATGTGAAAAAGAAAGTGAAAACAGAGCCAACAAAATACTGGCAGTATGAGGGTTTTTTCAACCCAAATCATTTTGTGCTGGTCAGGCGGTAGGTGGCTGAAAAAGTATTTCAAAGGTGTACATTATTGAAAAAATTTTAAGAACCACTGTTCTATACCACCAACAACCCAACATGGATATGTGTAAAACAAAGGGAATTATAAAGGAGAGTGTGGATGAAGTGGTTCAATAAAGTAGAACAAGAATGGAAAAGAGAGAGAAGGAGCCAAACAGAGGTAGAAAAGGAGGAGAGGTAGGAACTGACTGTCATGCTGGTATAAAGATGTATCTGTGGAGAAAAATGAGAGGGAGAAACGGCTCGAAGGAAACCGGAGAGATAAAAAAAAAAAAAAAGGAGCAAAGACGGGGGTATGTGACGAAGATGAAGTGTGTATGAGTGTGTGTGTTTGTGTGTGTGAGCTCTCTGTGGCATTTGAAACACCAGGCAACTGCATGTTTCCGTGTTCCAGTCTGCTGTTGTCAAACCCTGCTGGGGCTGCTGGGTGAGAGAGGCATGGGATAGCAGCTGTAGCTGTGACTGTATACTGTGTCTCTCTCTGTGTGTGTGTGTCGGTGTGTGAACGCATTCCTGTTTCTAGACACGTCTGTGTATGTTTCTCTCCCTGTGGTACCCTGTTTCCTAGAAATAACATTTATATGCTGCTTATTTTACACCAAATACACTTGTTTGTCAAAGATAAGATAGATCTTTATAGATAGATCTATTAGATATTAGTATAGAGATAGAGAGGGGTATGACATGCCAAAGGAAACACTTTTATTCGACATATGTGCCATATCTGCCGGATGGCTCAGCGGGAAGAGCGGATTGTCCCACCTGCAGGTTCCTCCTGGCTCCTCCTGGGTACATGTCAGGAGGCCAGTGCCTTGCATGGTAACTTGCTGGTAGCAGGTGCTGATTTATATGCTGTTTTTTGGGGGGATAAAAGTGCCATATAAATGACTTTATTTCTTACAATTTCAACTGCAACTATGGTCTTTACCCAACTTCTACTTATAATAGTGAAAAAGTTAATAGTGACTCAAGCCACAGACACAGGAGGTGTTAACTTTAGTAACATTCAACCAAAACACAGTCTTTCATTAACTTTAATCAAAGAGCTTCTGTTACATAAATCAAACCTCAAACAGGATGCAAACTCTGTGTCCAGCATCAAAGTTCTGCTCTTTGTACGCCCACCAGCCACCACCTACCTACAAAGTGCATGTGTCAAAAACTGTTTCTTCACTGGACAAACAACATTTCCTCTGAACATAATCCAGGAATTAATGACCTCAAAATTTAACTATCAAACTTAGTATAAGTATTTAAATGTATTTAAAATGGAACATGTATTAGATAGACTTGGTTGATAGAATGTGTGTGTTATGTGTCTACTGTAGGCGTTGTCTGATTAGTCTCTCCAGCATGCACTTGTTCTTTACTCCTCTGTGGAATAAAACAATAAACGAGAATTAAGCGACTGATGGCGTCCATTGAGGAAAATAAGTCGCTGTTTAAGTACGTTTACTCAAGTAATGCACTTAAAGTGCAACAACAGCAGTTGATTATATATACATACAAATTGTGTGCTTCAGGGTGTGGCAGTACATCATTACATCACTGTTTGCTGTGGTCCCAGGTGCAACAGACTTTCTATTTTCAACAAGACAGGACAGTGGAACGCTGCTTTTCAGCCTGAGGCTCCAAGTTCCTCTTTAACATTTTATGTGATGACATTTTCTTTGTAAAATTGCGATACTTACTTTTCTTTAACGGGTGTTGTAGTGAACTACAAAGCACTCAGCGCAGTTTACATCCCTTAATAAATTTTAGTCTGATTGTGTCCGTAAGGTCTGCAGCTGTCCGTACTGGGACCATAATAGAGCCCTTTACCATTTTGATATGTCTGCTACTTGCCAATTTTGGTGCACAACAGACAACAAACTTTATTTTTTAAACAAAATATTAATCACAGCAGACTTTGAAATTATCACCCTGGAGACGGATGCATCATTCATTAAAACAGTAAAGCACCAAAATGCACCAATAATCACATAAACACGGGACAAATACTCTGCAGAGGTGTCTCCAGGTGTCTTTTTTTTTCAGATTCACACTGTGTGTATTCCTGTGTGTGTTTAGGATAGACAGAGGGACAGCACAGGGAGTTTTGCCTGTTTGGTGACTCGTCCAGGCAGAGCTGACTAGTGGCATGTTGACAGTCATCCTCCCGGCCTCCTCTTCACTGCCTGCCTTCCTGACTGCTCACTAACAGCTGCTCCATGCCACATACATTTCCTTCCTTTCATTCTCTCCTTTCTGTCTTCAGCATTCCCACCTCTCCCCCTTTTATTTCCTTATCCTCCCTCTTGCTGATTTTCTCCCTCCTTACTTCCCACCTGTCTGTTTTTCCTTCATCCTCTCCTTTGTTTCCTACAAATCCCTCATTTCCTACCCTTCCTTCCTCCTCGACCGTGTTCTCTGCACTTCTGTCCTTCACTTCTTCGTCTGTCTCCCTGCCTTCCTCTTCCCTCATTTACGGCTTCTCCAGGGCACTGCTTAATTTTTCCCTCCGTCCTCCTCGCTCCTGTCATCTTCTGCAAATAGAGGGAAGGGGAGGAGAGGCAGGGGAGGGAAAATGAGACAGAGAAAAGGGAGACAGAGAGAGGATGACTGTGATTAAGCCATTAAAACAGTAGGCTAATTGAATTGACAAGCTGTTAAGTAATTGTCTCTATTTGTTCCCATCCATTATTCAGCTCTTGACTGCTGCTATGACAGCAGCCTGATGCTTATTATAAGTGTGCATGTGTGTGTTGTGTGTGTGAGAGTGTACACCGAGTTTTTAAATTTGGCTGGGATGAAACATACAAAGAAAGATAAAACAAATAATAAAACAAAAAAGACCAAAGAACTTAGGAAATACATTGATACTCTGCAATTACTCTTCAAAAAGAGGCAGTAATTTGACCAGTTTGGATTGTATTCTGTTGTATACTGCAGTGAAAGAAAGTTGGTGTGAGTGTGTACAAAATGATCTGTGGTGGACTAACACACAATTTCCTGTGTCCTACCACGCTCACTGTGGGTTTCTGTAAATGGATGTTTACTTTTCTAACTTAATGGACAATCAATGTTATTATGGTTAACTAAAACTAAACTAAAAATTAAGTAATTGTAAAAAACAACTGAAATAATGGGGTCGCAGTAGCTCAGTCCATAAGGACTTGGCTTCGGGGACTGGAAGGTAGCTGGTTCAAGTCCAGCACAGACCAAAAAGTATGGAGTGGACTGGCATCTGTAAAGGTGCCAGTTCACCTTCTGGGCACTGTTGAGCCGCCACTGAGCAAGGCACCGAACGCCCAGCTGCTCAGGGCGCCTGTTTCTGGGCAGCATCCATCACTCTGCCATCTCTCCCACAAACTGCATGTGTGTATACAAGCCTACATGTGTGTAAAAATAATTAACAATGGACTGAAAAAAATAGAATTTCCCCCGAGGGGCATTAATAAAGTAAGTTCCTCTTCTTCATAATAATAAAACTAATGAAAAATACAAGACTATAATACAGACAATGCACTCTACAATTTACCTCTGCTGGGCTGCTGTGTCCTATTAGGTTGCCAGGTTTGTGCACATTGCACCAGAAATCACCTAAATCATGTATCAAATACAAAACAGAACTTCTGTCCATATCTCGAAAAATGGAAATGCTTAATTTGAAAAAAGTCATTTTGAGTATCTGTATCAAGTCTAAGTCAAGTCTCAAGTCACGAATACCAAGTCCAAGTCAAATTAAGTCTTTTATCAGTGTCAGTAAAGCAAGTCTCAAATCCACCAATTTGTGACTAAAGTCGGACTCGACTCACGTCGTGTGACTCAAGTCCCACACCACTGCTTCCTCCGCCACTGGGTTAGTGCCTCAAGGACACTTCAGTGTGTGGACAGGAGAATCTATGATCAAACCAAAAACCTGTCAATTAATTGACAACCCGCTCTACCTCCTTGGTGACAGACACCCCTTCTTTGCAAACCATGACAATTTTTCTTTAAAAGGTACCAAATCTGCGTACCAAAATGACTGAATGCAGGTATTGTTTGACTGAAGAAGGTGCTGAGCAACAACACCCAGCCTTAGAACCCACAGAGAACCAAACTCTGCAGTTCCCCTCAGCTCAACTGAGACCAACTTTATTGTTATGGCTCACTCTCACAGTGTTGTTTCCAGCAGGCAGCTGCTTTCAGACAAAAAATCTTTAAACCTGACTGTACCTGCCAAGTACCAAACTGCAGACAGAGTTAGTGACCAGCTGGTGCAGAGCATTTAGCAGCTAAAGAACCGGATATTTCCCTCAGGACCAAAAACACCTAAGAGAGTGAATACTGGAAAATATCCATCCAATATCTAATATTCAATATCCAATCCATATTTACAGAGACTATCAATATCACCAATGTTGGTGGTTTTATTGTAAACACAAATTTATATTAATAAAGTGTTAAAACACAGATGTGAAAACAGGAATTATTTATGTGCATATTATAACCAGCAGAGAAGTTTTCCTCTCTGAAAAGCCTTTTTTGTTGATTCCAGTCACACACACTCAATCTACAACCCCAGTGAGAACAAACAATCAGAAAAGCTTTCCCTCTTGCACACTTCCAGCTGCCAATAATAAGTGACACTGAGCTGTGTCTGGCAGCTGATTGGCTTGTTTCCTCCGCAAACTCATCATCTGAGGCCCCCTCGCTGTGAAACTGTGTGCACAGCCAAGGCTAGCAAGTACAACAATAGCTGGCAGGTGTAGCCTCACTGAGAATGGAGCCAATTGTTAATAGTGAGAGACAGCTTAGTGAGAATGGCAGATGCACACCAACTCACACAGTCCTGCAGATATGATTGTGAACAACATGTGCAGGTGCAAGCAGTGGAAGAAGAAATGTGTAAATACAAAATAAAAACAGAAATATACTGTGTAGCAGGGATGGAAAGTGTACTGGAATACGTGTATAAAAATGTACTCAGATAAAGTAAAAAGTAGGTCAGTCAGTTATTACATTTTTAAAAAGGGGCAGGGCGTCTATAATGATGATGATGTTATATGATAGAACTATTTAATTAAAGAACATCTGAGGCTACATAATAAAGTGCATTAACATGTTAGTGTATACACAAGAGGAGCAACATCCGGAGTGTGAACTGCACCACCAAGTCCTCGTGTCCAAACCAACAATTTATTCTAGACGGACATTAAATGCAGCCTGTGCAACTGATCATCATTTCTGAATATAAAACCGCCTTCCTCGGTGCAGCCTTATCCGAATTATCCAGAAAACAGGACAAAACTCAGATAATAAAACAATAATGATGAACAATAAATAAATAGAGGTACAACAAGGCAGGTGCGACAAGAAATATTGGGCTACATAAACACATCGGCACCAGGAGGGGGGTGGTGTGACAGCTGCATACCCCTCTGGTCCACTGGCCAGAACAGACATAGCGGAAATATCCTCTTACGTTTTAAAATAATCTCTGATAAAAAATAATCGAACAGTTTCTGTTCAAGCTTTCTTTGTGGTACAAGTTTGAAAAAATATGGTAAGTTTGAAGGATAGACACATATTGTTTCCAGGATTAAGATGGAGAGCCCTGTGTTGACACAGTCAACAGTGCATGTGATTGGGAATTTGAGTCACAGCCTCTAACGCACCCACCTATGCCACAAAATGACCAAAAATTCTTGAGGCACTCTGTCTTGTGCACCTCTTTTAGTAACCCACTATCGACTTGCGTAGCTTGATCATGAGGACTGGAGGTTATACAGTATCTGAAACATGATGCGTCATTAATAACATGTTGAGTAAAACACCACAAAACACGTTAAGCCTGTATGTATAAGATTTGTTTTTCTCAGCAGATGAGTCTGTTGCAGGTTTAAATATTCTTGTGATATAGATCGTAATGTTTATACTACAACGTTTCAGATTTAACTATACATGATGCTACATTAGTTGTAGCATGAATCCAGGGCAGCCACCCCTGCTGAAAACACATTCCTGTGCACATGATGGGAGGCAAGTGTCGATCTTATCCTATCTTAATTTTTTGACAGTGCCCACAGCATTACAAGCAATGCAGTAATTATTGAAGAGAGTGTTACAAAAATCATTGCATTTTTGTTATACTCTGTAGTACATGTCTGAATATCATTCTGAGAGTCTTGGAACACCGCAAAGTCCTCCTCACTCTGCTGTAGGTTCAACCTCTTTTTGCAGAAATTCCCAAAGCATGATATAACCAGTCCACTCAGCCTCTCTGTCTCACTGTGCTCCTCTAAGGTGTTGAGCTGAAGGAGCGTTCTGCAGTCACAGCCGTGACAGGGACTGTCAAAAACAGCAGAAAGACCTCAACGTCTCAATCATTGTAAAAGTGAGGACACAAGCAGCATTGTGAGTGTGTACTTAGGGTGCTTAGTGGTGCATTAAATCTTTGATTAATCAAGGTAGATACAAACTTTTCTTTGCCCGTGTTGAGGTAAGTTTAATCTTAAAGGACCAATGTGCAGGATTTTGTGGCACCTAGTGGTGAACTTGCAGATTGCAAACACCCTGTTTCACTCTCCCCTTTCCAAGGTTGTAGGAGAACCTGCACAAATGTGAAAGGCTGTTTCTAGAGCTTGTATTTGGGTTGTCTGTTCTGGGCTACTGTAGAAACATGGCAGTGCAACATGGCAGCCTCCACTGAGGAGGACCTGGGCTCTCTATAGATATAAACGGCTGATTCTTAGGTAATGAAAACCTAATTCTTATTTTCAAGTGAGTCTACACTAATTAGAACATACTCATGCATATTACACTCCTTTTCTGCCATATTCTGTCAGTAAATCACTGTAAATCTTACACATGGGACCTTTAAATCTATGATTAATTAAAGTAGATGCAACCTTTTCTTTGTGTTGAGGTAATGCAAATCTTAAACATAACCCCTAATGAAATCGGCCTCAACTTGAAGATGCATTGTTGTGCACTGTTCACAAACCAGGCTCATCTGGACCTTTGCCAAAATGCACTTTGTTGCAAACCAGCACTTTGGCTGATTTCCATTCGTTTGTTTCATTTTTGCAAAGTTTATCCTCACTTTTCATGTGACTTTTGTCCTTATTCTGCAATAAATGTGACTTACAATTCTTGTAATGAGAAATACTTAACTAAAAGTAAAAACTATGCAAAAAAACGACTGTTAAAGGAATGAAATCCACTCACGCTGTGTAGATAGGACAAAAAGAAACACACACAAACACACAACTCTGTATTGTATCTGTAAATCAAGTAGAACAAGTTTATTGGTATTTCATCAACTGAATGAGAACTGACTATACAATGTCTACTCCCCTTTTAGAGACTCAGAGGGGGGGACCAGTATCCTAACTAACCACATGGTTTCATGATAATCGGCACTCATTTCAGATGCTAGTCCCAACTCTAACACGATTATCATGTTTAATCCAGTGGTTGGCATTCAGCTGCTGACTCTCATTTCTACTCTCTCAGTGTAATGTGAGAGCTCTCACTTCTGCTTAAGTACTCAGGATGGAGTAGTTAACTGAGACACATAATGAAGAGGACACACAGCAGACAGAGAGCTAATGTGGGGAGAACATTTCCACCAGCATCAGTGTTCACAGTGTCCTGCCATTTACATTACGTTCTACATTATGCATGTGTGGAGATTAAAAGATAAGTAGATATTATAATAATACAGAAAACATCATCTTCCAAGGCATTATAAACCTCAGTAACCGTTGAAGATATGGTGCAAAATATAAAATGTGTGCTTCGGGAAAACAGCTGTTTGCACTTTTTCGTTTTAGGACTATTTATATGCCCAGTATCCTGGAATGTGAATGTAAATTATATTTCAGTTTTGCAGATATTGTATAATACGTACAGTGCTGACATTTGGATTCTAACCGCTTTACTCGCTGCAAGCATATAGCAGGCTGTAGTAGCATTTAAAGCAGTTTTTGTGCCAGTGTTTGCAAATGAGAAGTGCAGCAGCAGCAGCAGCAGCAGCAATCACAGAGCAAAAAACATGACTGCAACTCCACTTCTCAACTTCTTGGCTGGAAGCACCTGTAGACTTTACTCCATTTTTGATAGGAAAATTTCTTGGCAGGAATTATTAGGCAGAAAAAGCCAAACTTGTATTTATAATAGAAGGATTGGAATTTTCCTGTTTCAAAGATAAAGACACTGATGCTGCTTTATGATCAGTAAACAATTAAAACAGGGTCCAGGACAAAGGTTGGACAAATTAAACATTTATTTCAATTAAAGTGGTGAGCAGATGAATGTGTGTTTCAGAAGTCTTTTAACAGCAGCAGATCAGACTTCAGAGTCATCCCAGACTCTTTTTTTTTTTCTTTTCAAGTCGAGTTTCTCAGTCTGCAGTCGCTGCTCACAGCTTCACCTTTCTCTGATCCATTCCTTGATCGGAGGTCAGGGGTAACAGTCAGCTAAAGAGCAGCAGCTAGCAGGGACTTAGAATTACACTCAAGGACACATCGGCAAAATGGATGTCTGCGACACCGGGTCACTTGATGAGTGATGATCTCTACACTGCCCTGATGCTCAAAGTTGTATTTATATTATGCCACAGTGTGTGTGATACCATGCACTCACAACCAATATACCAGATATACAGGTTGGAATCTCAATTATGAATTAAAGCTGCAAGCGGCAATGATTTCGCCCTTGCAGCCTCATACACACTCAAGCATGTGGTGGCCTTGGCCTCGTTACAGGACACCGACTGGCTCTGAATTTTCCCATGTTCTGGACACTGCAATTTTAAACACCCACTAATTATACTTTATATTCTAGTACATCAAGGGCCGGATCTACTAAAGTTTTCTCATTTTAACAGTGCTAACAGTGCGCACTAAGGGTTGCGTCTTTCAAAGGTGCAAAATAGCGCGTCTGCATCAAGTTAGTACATCTGCTGCAATGAATATGCAATATGGGGCGTTCACATGCAATTGTGTGTGTGTGTTGGGAGGAGAAAATGTAAATATATTAATTTAGCACCCGCAAAGTGATTTATCAAACTTGAAAGCAATTTTGCTCATAGAAATTGCGTCTACATTCAACACGTGTCAAAGGGAGGTGCAAATGGTTTGTATGCGTAATTGTGCACACATGGCTGCGGTTATTGTTTCAAGAAGGAGACATCGAATAGATGAAAGGAGACGCAGAGAACGCATTTTTCACCCTCGTGTGAACATTTTTGGAGTTAACGAGGAAACAATCATTAAAACATATCTACTATCTAGTATAACTATTACAGCTGGGATCTTCCAATCCTGTTTTTCAGATGTGCTGTCTGAAGTCCTAAATGCCATGGCGCTCCGGATGGCCAAGTTTATTAGGTTTCCATGCACTCGGCACTTATTGAATGAGACCAAACAAGGCTTTTTTGCAGTAGCTGGATTTCCCAGAGTTATAGGAGCGATGGACTGCACCCATGTGCAGCTGCCCCCCCGCAGACACTGAGCAATGTGTACAGAAATCGCAAACACACGCATTCGTTGAATGTGCAGTGCGTTGTGGCAAATCTCAAATATAAACTTTTGAAAACTTGCAATTGGGACCAATTTGAGCACGCATACTCAAGTTACAACAACTTCCTATTTTATGGCAAAACATTTAAATTCAATGCCACACCAAGCACACACACAACCTTACAGAAAAATTTCCTCAGTGCATGTCCTGCCTTAGCTTAAGTTTCCAGGATAGGAAAAATCCTATCTTTCTATTACAGAAGCAATTCATGGCTGCTCTATCCTCCTCCTGCTCTATCTCAGAACTCATATCTTATCTTAACTTAGGAAATCCTTACTAGAGCTTTAAACCTCTTCCATCAGCACTCATCCTGTCATGCCTATATCTGTGTTTAAAATGTACGCAAGACAGCCTGTATCCATGACAACAGCTGTCTCACTTCACTTGTCACTGACTAGCTTGTGAATGGACAAGAAATGATGGGCGTTTAATTTTAGCTTTAATAAGTCGGAGGAATTAATAATCATGTCAGGGAGGAGAGGAGACAGTGTGTCAGAGAGTACGTCAGTCAAATTCAAAACTAATCATCCTGACAGTCGAGATATATACCCATTAATACGTGGTCTGGGAAATTTAAAGCATCATGACATGGTTTGAGTGTCCTTTCAGTCATAATATTTTGTGTTCCTGTTGTTGTCCATCTTCACTGTCATTTCCATACAGTTCTAACAACAGTTATTTTGAATTTAGGACAGAGTCTATGTCACCTATGTAGTCTATGTAACCTTGGAAATTCCTCAGTTAGGACGCTTCTGCAATAACTAACTCTCCATCCTGAGATAAAATAGGATGTTTTCCTAAGTGCAGTTAAGAAACAGATTTCTGTAATACCAAGAATCATAAATATCACCCTAAATCGAGATAAAATAGGATTTAAGACCGAGGAGGTTTCTGTAATGAAGCCCCAGGTCAGGATTAGGCTAACTTGCCATTTTCAGTGTGTAGGTTGCAAGCTTGAAGGTTGGTTGCGGTTTTTAAAAATGACAACTGACTGAAATAGTCAGCAAATGGCAGGCTTACTCCAACAGCCTACTTCCTATGAAGCATAATAATATGGGGACTTTGCTCCATAGCATTACTAGCGGTCAAAAACAGCACAGGGTACCTTTAAGGTTCAACTGGTACAAATAAAAGGCAAAACTTAAACAATATCCTATTTATATCATCATATGGCTAGCATTCCAGCACATTGTTTCTGTTTACCATGAAAGCTGAGCAGCAGACGAAGATCAGATTCCTGCTTATGCTTTAGTAAGAAAATCACATCTCCACTAATTAGCTCTGGATTTGAGCCAAACTCTGTATGCCATCTGCAGTCCTGTCACGATGAACACGGTGCTGAATGTTTCCTGACCCTTTCCTGCACAGACTGAAACATGCCCCCCACGCGTTTCAGATTTATGACCGCCTCAATACTTTCAGGCCGTGTGGTTTAGCTCCGCAGCCATGATAAATGGCTGCCTCATGATGTCCTGGTGTTTGGTAAAAGGCAAGCAGAAATCACGGGTGGGAAAGGACGCTTGGGAGTTAGTGTTTTCATCTGTTTCTGTGGGAGAGCTTTGTAGCAAGGTGAAGGCAAAGAGGGAGAGGAGGTGGGAAAGGAGGTGAAATCGGTCATGATGGAGAAAGTAGAAGAGTGGCTGTAAGATAGAAGGTGAGTACAGAAAGGGAAGTGAGCGGAGAGTAAATAGAAAAAAAGAGATGATACAAACCACAATTCCAAGTTGGGTCAACATAAATAAAATATATATACACTCACTCTGAATCTGATGCCAGTGACATGTTCCAAAAAAAACTGACAGGGTCATATTTACCACTGTGTTATATCACTTTTTCTTTGAACAACACTCACTAAGTGTTTGGGAACTGACACTAATTGTTGAAGCGTCAATGGTACCTTCACAGATGAGAGATTTGCCATGCCATGGGCACTAACTCACCCCCATACCATCACAGGTGCTGGTTTCTGAATGTAGTACTGGTAACAATCTGGATGGTCCTTTTCCTCTTTAGTCTAGAGGACACAATGTCCATGATTTCCCCTGAGAAGTCTGCAGTGTTTCTGGATGTTGTTGATATATGGCTTTCAATTTGCATAGTAGTCTTAACCCGCATTTGTAGATGCAGCAACAAACAATGGTTTTCCAAAGTGTTCCTGAACCTATGTAGTATTCTTTATACACATATGACAAAGGTCACAGTGTTGGTTTCTGGCTTTGCTCCTTTTGTGCAGAGATTTTCCTGGATTCTCTGAATCTTTTAATGATATTATGGATTGTAGATGGTGAAATCACTTAAATCCTTGCAGTTTCAGATGAGTGTATGTTGACATAAAACAATAAAGTTGATCAGTTTGAACATTAAATACCTTGTCTTTGTACTACATTCATTTAATAGAGGTTGAAAAGTACATTGCATTCTGTTTTATTTACATTTTACACAATGTCCCAACATCAGGGTTTATACTGTTGTTTAGAGACAAGGAAAGAAATTATGGAATGGAAGGAGTGATAAAGAAGAAAGAATATATGAAGTGATGATATGAAAAA
>JAJHUR010126478.1:2555-25706 GCA_027495735.1 Lutjanus campechanus | reverse complement strand
GTGTTTAATTTTTACTGAGTTCATAATGTGACCTCGGACTGACATTCCTCTTAAGCACAGTCATGATACTCTGGCTGCTACTGATCCATCTGTGTTGTGTTTAGAGTTTCAGCTGTGTTGCGTTTTATATCTCTGATAAAAATTTATTTACAATTCAAAGAGTAATTCAACACCATCGCCTCTGGAGGAAGGAAAAAACAAGATTTTGGTTTGCAAGCCTCTACATGAAACCATCTAACATACTAACTAGAAGAGTGTATTCAGTAGTGTGCAGGTCTGTGCCAGGCAACAGATGGTGAAGCACCAACTGCAATGCCACCAAAACTGCCAGATGCATCCAGCATAGATTTGCAAAATTTTGAATAAATTTTTTTGCACAGTATAGTGTAAGTTTTCTTATTTAGATGTAAAGTTTTTAATGTTTTTGGATTAGTATAGTCTCAGTTTTCTTTAGGATATATAAAATTGTGCAATGGTCTTGTACAAAGTTTTAAAAAAATTGGGAATCATTCCAACCACAAGAGGTCCTACTGTAGATCATACAGTCATGAATGTGCACAAAAAATATTAGACTGATGGGTCTTGTAGTAGGTCCATCCTCAGCTGTTTTTTTGGAGAGTGATTTTTTTTTCATTTTAATCTAAAGGTCCAGTCTGTAGGATTTAGTGTCATCTAGCAGTGAAATATCAGGAGAGCAGATTTCAACTGCCTTTCAACTCGCCTGCCAAGCGAGGAGACACTGTGGCGTCTGCGAAACTTAGAAGAAAAACAAATACAAAATGTAAAAGGTCGTATCTCCAACGTGGCGAAACGTGGCGATGCAGCATGGTGGACTCTGTGGAGGGGGACCCAGGGTCTATATGGATAAAAATGCCTCGTTTGAGGTACAAAAACACAGCGATACGTACAGTATTTTGAGTTGGTCATACTTCCTGGTGAGAGCTGCTCCTCAGTGATGAACAGACTGAAGAACCAGACTATTTTAGCATCTAACTCATGAGGATTTATGTTGACAGAACCAGAGTTGATGATTGTTGGACGAGTGGAGAGAGAAACAAGTTAGAACGTATTTGTGTGCTTTGGGGAGCTAACAAGGCAATTAAACTCGTCTTAATTCGATAAAAGAGAGAAGAGTATTTTTGATGTAGAATATTTTCTTTCCTGACATTTTGTGAGTTTATTTTGTCTATTTATTGGATGTGCTGAACATAACAAATTGAACTCGTGGCTGATCGATCTCCCAGCTAAAAGTGAGGGTAGAGGGGGGTGGAGGGGTGGGGATGCACACATACACCTGTACATACACAAAGCATGAACTCTACCAGGTGTGGCAATGTGTAACAATTTTTGCATGTGGATGAAAACACATTCTTTGAGCCTCCATGAGACAGTATTACATTATAATTTTATTCATGCATAGAAATAAAAATTCCCCAAATAGTGTTTGTTATATTTTACATGAACTGATCAAGGGCATTATATAAAGTGAGAGATCAAATGAATTATGCATCCCTCCTCAGAAAGTAACTCTGTGGTGGCAAATATTGAAATACAGAGAGCTGCATTTGCAAAGAAGCTGAGGTTATGAAAAGAATATAAATAAAGTGTGAGTGAGTCTTGCTCCCACGTCCCCAAAACAACCATCAACTTTCATTTATGAGCCCTGACTCCCATCTGCCGAAGTCAAGCGGCCAAAAGTACAAGACTGCAGTTTCAGCAGGCGGCTCTCAGGCATGAATATGTAAAAAAGTACAAATGTGGGAAAAGAGCATGAATCACTGGTAAAAGCTCTTCCTGAATAAATAAAACTTTAAGATACTTACACCACGTCTCCTGCATAGTGCCTGATGCGAAAGTCTCTGTCAAACTCCAGGCTCTTGTCAGTCGGTGAGAGCTGCAGACAGACAGACAGGCAGACAGACAGAGCGGCGAGTGAGCCGTTATAAAACCTTTAGTCAACTTAAAAACATTCAACATTTATCTGGGGAATGACATTTGTTATGCTGGCGCAGCTGTCAGCTGTCAGTATGTCAGTGTTTACTTTGCTATTAATTAAAGGAAGTATTCAAATTCTAAAAACTCATTCTCATTTGTAAATCTAAAGCACTAATGAGCAAACTGCAAGTCAACTGAATCTTCTCCTCTCCGGCCTGGTTATGACTTTGTAACAATAACAACAACTTCAGACATAATCAGACAAGAGTATAAAATGCACACAAAACAAACTTTTTCAACCTTTTCAGTGTAAACTTTTTTAAAAAGTCTGCCTTCACCAATGTTTTCTGGCTGCCCTTTGTCCTGAATAAATAATGCCCAACCAGTGTCTTAAAGAGACATGTGTGGAATCTTCCACAAACAAAAATAAACAGTTGTTTTTCTGCTGTCAGACCTGTGTTCTCTGCCAACTATGATAAATTATGCAAAAAGTCATCACTGCAGTATTTGAACATTTTTCTTGCAAAGTTGTGTGAAGAGTGGTGTTTACATAGTTTACGTTTCATTGTTTCAGAATTTGTTAAAACCTGAGAGTTGTACACTGTTGACCCTCACTCTCAAGTTACAGCGTTTTCAGAATGCATTTCTACAAATGCTCTTAAATTTTAAAGTTTGCCAAAGCAGTGCACACACACAAACACACTGTTAAGAGGTTCTTATGAGTTCCTGAATATGCACATCATGTTTTGAATATTATTTTATCATCAGATTCAGAGATACTTTATTGATCCTGGGGTGAAACTGGGTCACATTACAGTTGCTCCAATTCAAAGAATAGACATACAGGGGTACCCGTGTAGCTCAGTTGGTAGAGCGTGCGCCCCATGTACTGTCGCCGGTTCAACTCCCACCAGAGGCCCATTTGCTGCATGTCATCCCCTCTCTTACTGCCCCCTTTCGTACCATATCCTCAGCTGTCCGTATCAAATAAAGGCAAAAGAATGGCCCCCCAAATGGCACTCACTAACATCTGGGTACCACAGGCATCTAGTCTTCAGCTCATCACCTTTTCAGTGGAGACAATAAAAGTTTGTAACCTCAGTCTGAAACTTCTATGACTCAGTTTGACTTGGTGCATCAGCCCAGCGCTGCAGTTTGCCCCCGCCTGAACGTGATGAAGCGCTCGTATTAGCCAAGCAGCTGAACAGTGGATAAACATTTTAATTCCTATAAATTCTTCACAATAAAAGTCTCCCGTTATATTTTTTTAATCTAAAAAGCTTTTATTATGAAACAGCAGAATCAGGAGACGTTGGTTTTTCATCAGCAGTAACTTAATACGACTCCTATCAGCTGAAAGAGGAGAACATGAAACAGTCAATTAAAGCAGATACGTGAAAGTAAAAACAGGAACACACGGGAGAAACTAAACTTTAAACCACAGAGATTCAGTTCAAAGGTACAAAAGTACTGAAAGCTGAACACACAGAGACTTTTACAAACTTTGCTCTCCTGCACACACACATGACTTGTGTCCCAACTTTCCAGTGCACATCAGAAAAAAGACAGAAAGGCAAACAGGTCAACTGTCAATGGAAAAAAAAGTGCCAATCACCTATTTTTACTGGGTTTACAAGTGTTTAAAAAACCTGCATAGATGCGATAACATTAGTGTAAAAACAGCATTGCTTACTTATAGCACTTGTCACTATAAGTAGGTGCCTAATTCTAATCTAAAGTGACAAATATGACAGCTAACCTGGAGCAGAGGAGGAGAAGCTTCAAATAATAAATGTGGGCTCTAAATCTGGCGTCAATATCATTTGCAAGCTTGTTTTGTCCTTTCTTAAGTTGCAGATGTGTGGCTTTCCCACACATTTTGAGTAAATTGCCCATCTTGTGAATTTATGCTCAATTGAATTTCAAGCCTCTGTGGATTCTTAAGTGGTCCTTTTGTTATTCCTCCATCCAGGTTAAACCCGTAGACTAATTCTTAAAACTGCTCGAGCTGCTGCAATATCAAAGGCAGTGATGCGGAAAACACCAACGTCAAGGAGGATAAAGTCTGGCAGAGAGGAGGAGAAGGAGGAGCAGAGCAAGACAGGGAGGAATTTGCATGACGCGATGAATAAAATTCAAGAATGGGGACGGCAGAGACGTGAGACGAGGACTGAGGAAGAGGAGGATGAAGAGAGGAGGTGAATTTAACGTGATGGGAAGAGACAAGCTAAATAAAAAAAATAGTTTGAAAGTGTGTGATACTGACGCCTGTATGTAGGGCAGTTAGCAGGAGAGCAGGGAGGAGAGAAGCATGAATGAAGATGCAGAGAGGTCTGTCACAGCCTCGCATCAGCTCCTGATGATGATTCGGCTTCCTGCCACTAAAAGTATTACGCTGACATCAGAGATTAGAGGAAGACAGAAGTGGAGAGAGGTATCCCACGCTGTCATGAGAATCCCAAGAAAAGGGAGAAGTGATTAGTATGTAAGAAAAGGAGGACACACGTGGAGGAAGCAGATTAAAGCTGAGCAATGAGGACTGATGTCTAAATGGTAATACAGGTACAGAAGTACAGGCAGATACTTAATTCAGTCAACCCCTGTGCACCATTAGTCTGGCCCTTTAAATTGCCCTTAAGTTCCAGACCTCTGCATAAGGACCCGACGCATGGGGCAAAAAAGACAATATTTGATTTTAGGGGAGATTATGTGCTGCAGTTATTGCTTAACGAACAACAGCTCATTGATCTGCCCAGCACTTCTGAGCTTCTATCTCCAGCTACAGCACATGTTGCCAGATTCAGTCAGTGAGCAAAGGTTTGGTCTCTGTACAGGCAAGATGGTATCAAATCTGGCAACGTCACAGTCATGAGAGATTGAGCCTTTTTCCAATTATTATTGCAGAAAGAAACTTTTTATGTACAAAAAAACAATTTTCTCCTGTGGTATCTTGTTGGTATTGATTATAAATATTTTTCAAGGTATTCCAGTTGTTGTGTCAACACTAATTTGCATGCAAAATAGGTCTGCCAAACGGTGGACTGCAAAAATCAACCTGCAGCGACACTTTAAAAGCAAACCCCTGCAGCCAGGATCCAAAATGTTGTGGGTGTCCACATACTTCTGGCCATATGGTGCCCTTGAGTTGCATAAAACGTGGACGGTGGTGTGGTGGAGCAGAAGGCAAACAAGACAGAAAGACAGGGCCAACAAATAAAACTTTTACAGCAACACTGCCTTCCACCTGGATGCTATTTTCATCAGCCGAGCCAATACACTGTGTCCCATCACTTTGGGTCTTTGTGAAAATGTTGAATGAGTCACTGAAGCACTCAGAGCTCTCAGACACACACACATAAACACGCGCACACACACACACTCTCAGACAATGAAAGAAGGAGCGGTCTCTTATGAGAGGAAATGTTGTACACACAATAAAAAACCTCAGAGAAACAGACAGATTTACATCAGAGAGCTGAATGAATCAGTCAGCCTTGATTCGGGTCCAAAACCACACAGGACACAAAAGTAAATCTCTGACAGATCCAAGAGAAATTCCTCAGAGAAATCACAAAACTATTTACCTCCCCAACACTTCAGAAATCCACTGAAGCACTGAAGCGCTTCCAGTGAAGTTTTTATTGCGAACAGTAACTCACTCGGCAAACAAACGGAAGAAAACGCTATTAAAAAAGATTATCTACGATACCGTGCTGCATAATTTAGTGGCTCAAACATTATTTGATTAAGATACTCGAGATCTTAATTTCCGAGCCTGTGTGGACTGTCGCGAGTTGAGCCAATAATCTATCTGGAAATTACGGCCGCACACACGTTTTCAGGGGATAAATAAATAAAACACTTGCAGGAGAAATATACATGAATGCACGCAAACACACAGAGCGGAGAGACAAACAGATGCACCGTCAGACAGACAGCCTGCATCTGCTGGAAGCCGCACTGTCCCTCATCCATCACAATCAGTCACACTCCAACACACACACACTGCACACACACACACACACACACACACACGTCTTGGCAGCTTTATTATTAGCACCTCCTCTGTGTTTGGGATTCAGCCTAATGTTAAGACCGAGGGTGTGATTGTGATGGCTGTGTGTGTGTGTTTTTGTTGTGTGTGTGTGAGTTTTGAGGGCAAACTAACAGAAACAAGGTCAGAATAATGAGAAGAGGAAGCGGGGAAGGGAGGAACGTAACCAAGAGCCAACAGGCAGAGGGAGATATTTTAAGACTTTCAATTCAGAGGAAATAATTGACAGCTGGAACAGATCGCAGACCAATACTGATCAAGTCTATTTACAGTATATTACAGCATTTATTCCTCCTCAGATGGTGATATTACACTATATCCTGCAGAATGGAGCTGAAATAACTAGTGGATTAAGATCAGACATTTAATAGACAAAAAAAATCAATAATCATGAGTTGTTAAAGTAATTTAATGAGCAAAAATGCTGGATAAAGCTTCTCAAATGTGAGATTTTGCCGCTTTCCTGTTTTTAATACTTAGAGCTATAAGGATTAGATGATTAATCAATTAGTCGATCAAAAGAAAACTTTCTATTTCTATTTTGATAATCGATTAATTGCCATTTTTCGAGCAAAAATGTCAAATATTTGGTGGTTACAGCTTCTTCTCTTTCATCTATAACCTGGCCTGTTGGTTGAACAAAAGAAGTGACTTGTTTGGGCTCTTGAGACGAGCATTTTTCATGCTCTTTTTACATGTTGTACACCAAAATAAAAACATATAACAAATGAAATAGCAAATACATTGCTTTACTAAAGTTCTAAATGTTTGGTATTATCATCAGAAATGTGTTCTTGACAGACAGCAGCCAAGTGGAGAACAAAGTTTTAACAGGCAGAATAGAAATTTAATGGCCGTCAGTCAAAACCCGACACCAGCTGCTAAAATCTGTGCAGGAAGAGAAAAAAAATGTAAATTCCTCTCCCTTAAAAATAACTGTAGAGTAGTACACTTATCCCCCAGTTGTTCTAGTGATGCTAATTCAGGCAGTAAAACAATGATTATGTTGAATAGCTTCAGGCGTAGCGCTCCATGAATGTAAAGCAGGACGGGGCCGAAGAAGAGCAAATTCAGCAAACTTTCCCGGCACCAATTAAGGTTTAAAAATTAACTACCAGTAGCATCTGCTGCAGCATCGTTATTTTCCCCAATTAATCGTCAGATCTATTAAAATGTCAACCCACAGTGAAAAAATGTTGAGGTTCCATGTAGGCCGCGGACGTAGTGATACTGCTAAATGGTTAGATTAAATCTGTATATATTTTTTTCGTTTTTATATTTACAAAGCTTCTTTTCTTTATGTCCAAAAGTTCTCAAGAATTTGCATAAACAAAAAGCTGCATAAAATGTATAATTTCAATGACAAATGGATATTGCCTCACCAGTCACGACACATCACCAGGTAAGAGACAAACATGTTTTGCTTTGTTCTGTTAGCTGGTTAATGTTCCCTTGGATGCAGTGACATAAAATAGATCGGTTTCTGAAACCGAAGAAGAGTGATGAGGAAACACGACCCTGAACAGATAAAACTTGGACTCATAAAAAGCAGATGAAAGCACAGCGTGTTGAAAGTTGTGAAAGGTTGAGAACCCCCATACAGGTATTTGATAGACTTCTTTTCAGGTGTGAAAAGCTGCAAGGTTACAACAGCAAAAATAATAATAAAGTCCTCTACAGCCATCTCAGCCTTCATATCAGCCTCTTCTCTCGTTTGAAAATGGAGTAGCCAGACAGACAAATTAACAGATTAATTAAGCAGATTCAGGCAGAGTGACTACATTTACATGCATAAAAGATCCCAGTTTACATAATATTTCTGTTTACATAGCTAATGAAAATGAATTTGTCACTAATATTACCATTTACATGCAGCAATGCAACCTCCAATTAACTCAATTATGTACATCCTATGTCTTTCAGAATGTTTAAAAGTTAGGTGTGTTTCTCCATCTGACCTGAAATGAGGGCTTTACTTTTGTGCATGCATCTCTAACCCAGCCTGAGGTGGATATTCCATATTTACGGCTTCTACATAATCATATATTTACTATATATTGTGCTATATTCAAGTGTGATCCACGTTTCGTCTCCTATGGGTACAGGTCAGCTTTTCCAGTCAAATTCTTTTTTTACTTCTATGTCAGATTAAATCATAAGAGTGACAAATTAAAGGAAAACAAAAATACATAATTTTTCACTCACCTGTCTGTGAGTATACTAACCTCACTGAGCCAATATAAAACAGTCAAACTATCACCCGACAAATAACTACATGCGAGGCTCGAGCAGAGTCATCTTCATTTTGTACGAATGCACTTGGGCTCTTTCCATTATTCTTTATCTAAAACTATTAGAAAACTATTCAGTCAGACAGCGATTTGTTATGAAAGTGCTGCAATTACATTTCCAAGGAGTTTCCAAGAAGCACTTGAACCAAAATCCGAGCACTAAGTGTTTTAAAGGATTTCAAACACCTGTAAAACTAAATAATCCTGCCTATCTTGAGCCTTTTGCTCTCACTCAGGTAAACTGGGGAAGGGAGGATGAAGTTCATTCATTCGGACAGTTTTGGTTGCTTAAGCTAACGAAGACGAAGGGATTTCTGTTCTATCTTTAACTTGATCTCTTTGACTTCTGGTTATGTGTATAAGAGACAGATCAATCTATTGATTTGATTTAATTTGATTAGATTTTTTTTTGGAACATTAACAGAAACAAACAATAAATAATGAACAGACGTTCAGTGAGAAACATAAATTAACATTTGAGGTCCAAAATGGAGTCGTTAGAAGCAACATGCTTGTCCAGCCCTACCCCGAATCTATACTAACTCAATCAATAATCAATCTATTACATAAATCTTCTCTCCTCCCCAGCGATCATCCCCACAATTACATCACTGTGCTCCTCATACCATTTCAACATTAACCCATAATAAAGAAGGTAAAAAGAGAAAAACCAAATCTTTTTAAACTGTCGCCCAGTGCATTTCACAAAATATAAAGGTGAAATGTACACTGCACGTTTGGTCTTTTGTCTTTGGAAGAAATGAGCCCCAAATTCACATGAAACAGCCTTGATAAAACTCTGAAAGAAGTGATTTTTCTAAAGTCACTTTATTGTGGAAACTTCCTCAACAGATGCAGATTCTGATTGAACCATATACACAATGAAATGCTCCTAAAGTCTGAATAATATCAGCATGTCTTCACTGGAAAATGCTACATTTGGAATAAGCCCCAATATCCTAATAGAATATTCTGTTTACAGGAATTCTGAATATTGTCATATTCAGATTAATAGTGAAAAATCAGCACACATGTAAAAGCAGTCAGTGAGAAACTAGACTGAAGTAAGACAGAAAGTGGAGCAAAGTGACAGAAGAAGAAAAAAATAATTAGCTCACGAGACGCACAGAGACGACAAGCATGAAGAGATGTTAGTTTTCAATTTTAACAAATATAATGAAGACAAAGGCAGAGCGGAGCAGGTAGGGCGTTGACAGGAACATATAAATTAGATGCAGAGAAAAACAGGCGGGAAAACTGTGAACAGGGAGAGAACTGAGGTGAGAAGGCGAGAGACGGAATGACGGGGAAAAATAACAGGAACGTGGTGGACTGACTGCACGGCGGCAGCACCCGGCGTTAATGTGACAGGAAGAGACGCTTCTGCACATGTTCACCTTCTGCTCTCATTACTGTGATGTGTGTTAAGATGTTGTTTGCAGAGAAAAGACAGATTACCACAACCTCTGTTCATGTTAACTATAGAAATGGAAGCACAGGATCCTGACTGTTCTTTTTCCTGCCTCATATAGAAAATATACAGCGGCGTGTTGAGGCCACAGAGGCCATGAGGTCGAACCAAGGTCCTCTGCAGCGACAGAAGCACCACTTGAAAGCCATTCATCAGGTTACATGCGTCATGTAGATTATCTAACGTAAAAATGGGTGACGGAGAAGTTGAAACATGCCTGGAACATATCGTGGGATGCAGCGGGTTGATGACTATGGCGTGACTCATAAGCTACAGCCTTTACAGTCACGATAAGTTAACCTATTTGAACACCTACGGAGTGAGATGTCAGACAGCGCTCTCCTCCACCATCATCAAATCACCTTTTAAAGGATGATCGTCATCCATGAACAGTCAGAGCAGAACAACACCTTACTAAGACACTTTATTCAGGTGTTTTCTTTAATTTATCACTGATTTATACCTTCCTGGACAGTCTTAGATCTCAGACTTTATTGAAGAACAAGCACTATAATAATCTTTAAATAATTTTTATTGGTCAAGCTGTTGATAGGTATCTCGGTATATATGTAAATTATCTAGAAAACGGTTTCTCTCACTTCTCAGTTGAGAAATGAGCACATAAAAATAACCAGATCTGAGTGTCTGTTTTTGTGACCAAATGCAATAAATTACCTGACAAATTAGCATATTTTGTCACACTGATATGACAATCCTTTAAATCAAATATTGCCATAAAACAGGCCTGCGTATTGATTTACCGGCTCCAGCCTCATAAACTCAGAGGTTATTAGAGGGATAAGGAATATGGTAACATGGAAAAATCCGACAAATGTTGACAAATTAATATTGTCTCAGGTTTCGTTCATAAATGTACTCTCCTCCAGTTACTAACAAATGTTGAAAGATAAAACTAATTAGAACAAATAAGGCTCGATAAGTAAGAGATAATCAACGAGTAGGCGTGCGTTCAACGGTTTGAAGGCACGACGTGGAGGCGAAGAACCACCTGCAGCGAAGCGAAGTCACTTCAAATCGTTTAACGCACACCTACAAGTTAATCATCCCGCTTATACCCTGGTCATTTGCAAGCAATATGAAATAAAAGCACTCGCAGATTTTTTGGTGAAAGTTTTGCGCTCAAAATCAAAAGTTATGAAGCAAAAGTGTACGGTTGTCATGACGAGGAATAACTTGAGTCTCTTTTATGAGCAAACCCCGCTGGGTTGCAGCAGTTGGTAACGAGTAACGCCGCTTCCTAACTAGAAGTGATGCAAGCTGACAACTGTCCACATATACAAGCGATGTCACAGCGGCACACTTGAGATTCCTCCCTCTGTCCACGAGTAAATTAGGTGTCCGACTTAATTTTCTTGAATCAACCTTGTTTCTATATAGTTGCAGGAAAGTTTACTTACTTCTAACTCCCAAAAGATCCCGTCTTTCCTTCCAAACTCTCCTTTTTGAGGATATTTCCATAAAATCTAGTTTCTCTTTCATTTGAGAAATGAGTGCATCAAATAACCAGATCTGAGTGTAATAAATTACCCGACAAATTAATAGTTTCACAGGGAAAGACACTATTATTTTTAAGCACTGGCCCCACAGGCCACCAAGCCTAAAGTATATTTTTGTTGGTCCAAATGTTATTTAAATATATTGGATAAGATAATTTATTGGATTAGGAAAAAACAGACACTCAAATCTGGTTATTTTATTTGCTCATTTCTTGACTGAAAGAGAAACCAGTTTCCAGAAAATCTACTGTATCATGATTCATGAATATGCAGATCAATATTGCAATATGAAATATACTGTATATACGTGGTATATACGTAAACAAGTGAGTGTTATCGGGTCAATACATGAACATGTTTCCACCTTTATTCTCTGAACCAGGGCTGGCAAACGTGTAAGGCTCAACTGTTATTTGCTCTGCCAGTCAGTCTGTAATGTAAAAATGTGTGGACAGCTTTACAACACACCCCAAACAGCTTCTGACACTTCAGCCATCCCTCTGTTCAGAAAAAAAAAAGACTAAACTCAGTGGTTGGTAGACTTCTCTCTTTCTGACTTTTTGTCGTCCACGTGCACCTTCTGCAATCACTTCTCCCACAACTCTGTTCTCCACCTGTATCCTCTTCTTGCTCTGCAGCCCTTGGACTTAAACAGCCATCCACGCGGGCGCAAGCCAGACCTCCCAATGAGCAGCGTCAGACTGTCTCCAAACCTGTCAAGAACTCACAGCGGGTACCACGGGAGCTTATCCAGGCGGCAGATGAGGAGATGGATTTTTGCATTTCATGGCCAATGCACTGACTGGCAGCTGTCAGGGTATTAAAACATGTAGTATCGAGCTACATCCTCATGTTAGACAGACGAATATATGAGTACAACTCACGCAACACGTCTCTATACTGAACTGCTGGCTACTATATCCCCTCGCTTCATGCTCTCATGGACATTAATTAGACTTCTCTGTGTGTCCTTGCTGCTACTGATGACCTTGTGCCGCCCAGGAGCTAATGACCAGGGTATCTCTGTGATTAGCATTACCAACACATGGCCCATGAAAGCTTTACCACTTAGCAGAGACCCCTGACATGCATTCACACATGTAGCAGCAGGCGGAGGACACATGCACTAATACACACGCTTCACGTCCTATTATTATGCTGCACCTGTACGGGCCATGTGCTGCGACTCTTGAGAAAAGTAAATATGGAGGCAGATGAGAGAATTGAGAGAAAAGTGATTGAGGGAGTGAAGCTATTCAAAGAGGGATTGTGGAAGAGAGAAAAAACCAAAGAAGGAGACGGGAGAGGCAGGAAATGGAACTACTGTGTCAGCAAGTGACTAAGAAAAGCACTTCTGGGAAGATGAAAGCAACAAACAACGAGACGATGAGAGAACGAGGAGTGTTGGGAAACACGTTGATGCTTCAGCTCAGTTTTGATTTAAGGATAAGGCTGATGTTATACGTCTATATGATAAAGAAATCCCATAAAAAGACCAAAGCAACATTGCTTTATTCTGTCTCTCAGTACTTTCTGACTTCCCTAGTATCCTTCCCCAAGTACAGATACTCTTTTAAAAAAGACTCTGGTAAAAGTATAAGTACTGATTCAACTTCTTTACTCAAGAAAAAGTAAAAAACTACAGGCTCTGAAATGTTCTCAAAGGATAAAAGTAAAAAAGTTGCCCTTTGACGGACATTTCTGTGCAGAGTTAACTGAACCTCACCTCGTGTCTGTGTTGTTGTGACTTTTATGTCATTTTCGTCTTATAATGTACTGCTATGTTGTTCTCATCTTATTACATCTTTTACGTCGTTTTTGTCTTGTTTCATCCTTTTCATTTTGTTCCATCTTTTATCTTGTTTTCATCTCATTTTGTACATCATTATTACTTCTTTTACGTTGTTTTTGTCTTGTTGCGTCATTTTCATCCAGTTACGTCACTTCCATCTTGTTTTTTTTCTGTCTTGTTCTTTATATTGTTTTCATCCTGTTGAGTCTTTAACATCATTTTTGTCTCGTCACATCTTTTATCTTGTTTTTGTCTTGATACATTTTGTTACGTTATTTTTGTCTTGTTACGTCTTGTTATGCTTATCTTGTTACATCTTTTACACTGTTTTCATCTTGTTGCCTCTGTCAGGTGTGATAAACACCGGTGGATAAACTAAGTTTATGCTGCTTAGCAATACCAAAAAGTTTCCTTTGGTTTGTGTTCTTTTCTTTGAGAGCACAGCAGCGGCCGAAAAAGACTGAACAGTAAGAGCGAAGGTAGCGAGAAAGCATGTGAATCAGAGAAATAAAATATTATTTTCTGATTTTTCACAGAGGTTATGTTCAAAGCTCTCCCCTCTCAGCTCTCACTCTCAACAGGTAAATTAGGTCTCAAACCTTAACGTTAGTGAAAGCATAGATGAATTAGATGAATGAGATGTTTACACTTGAAATAACATCATGAAAAAAGAAAGCATTCAATAACGCTGACATTAAATTATATGTACATGATGAAGTGGTTTTCAACCCGGGAAGTTATTGTAAACAAACGTGGTGATTCGCTCTATAACTACTTGCTGTGTTGCACTTCCTATTGGGACTTAATGTTGATCTTTCACTTGTTTCACTTGCAAAATCCAACAACTTCAAGTAAAAATTACAAAGACGAACTGCTGTCTTCAACCTTATGTGTTAGGTTTGCTTTACAGCTGTGCACAACACTGGAGCTCTATGGCACAGAGGAAACAGATAAAATCAGGCTGTAGGACACTGAGAGAAATAAAGAGTGTCAACAGTCAGTTTGGTTGTGGTGCAATGACCTAAAAATAGCAAAAAAAAAAAAAAAATCTGTATGACTCAAATAAACAAGTGCGCAGTTAGCTGGCAGTGGGTCAACAAGAGTTAAAATATTTATGAAACCAGTTAAAATGATGAAAGTGTAGCATCTAGCAAACACAAGCTGATGGAAAACAACTGGAGACAGCCAGATTTTACTGCATCAACGCACAAGGAAAAAAAAAAAGAAGAAAAATCTGCGTGAAGCATCATCCACAGCGATTCCCTTTAGGTAAGACATCTCTGTAAACAAGCCCGTGGCTGCCATGCATCAAAAGTGCCTGATTAATTCACAACAAGCCTGGAAGCCAATAAAAAAGAATTTCTCATCATCAGACTGCAAAGAAACAAGACACATTGAGATGTGGAAGCTCAGTTTAGGAGCCACAACAGAGTGCATCTGTTAGTGATCTAAACTTTGTCTCCCTACTTCCGTTCTCTTTTCTGCTTTTCATCTGTTTTCAGGACTGTGGCAACACGTGCCTCCATGTGTATGTATGTAGCATCGTAGACAGCCATGTGTTAATAAACGTGTGTGTGATTTACACTGATGGTGCTCATGCAGTGTTGAGTAAAAGAATGAATGGACGGACAGGGTTAAGAGCAGGACGTGTGTGCTGTAAACAGGAGTCGAGCATCATTCAGTCCTGGATGCAGAGTGAGAACATAACTGCAGACAGAGAGCACAGATTGTGTTACAGGAACATCTCCTGGAATAGATCTCTGACTCATTTTCTTCCGATGCATCTCTCTTTTTTGTCTCCTCAGTTCTCGGCAGCGCGGCTCTCATGATGCACAGGATGATCGGAGTGAAGTAGAAATTGACGATACTCAATATGTAGATTTTGTTTATTTTGTGGCGGCGGTGGCGCTGAGAGGCGGGATTCATTCTTGACCTTCGAAGTGGCAGCTTGACAGAAAAATCTCAGCTCTAGGTCCAATTTACAGCACAGGACACACTTTTTTTTGTCAAGCAAATGTACTTTGCATTAAAAAGTAACAGAAGCTGCTTTAAATTTGTGTCATATATTTCACTGAGGAACACAGCTGTTCTTAAACCAAATGGTGACTTGACGTTTCCTTCCAGAAATCTTCTAGGGACTAGACTAGGGCTGCACAAGTAATCGAAAAAATTTGCAGTAGCTACAATTTTTTTGTGAGACAAAACAGCATTATAATGAGGTACTGTAGTGCTGCAGAGATGTCCTGACTCCTGACCCACAGATCTTGTTCTCCAGATGTACGAAAACATGTTTGTTTGGTTCAGACCTCAACAAATGTCACATCATCAAGAGTTTAATTGTTTTTTTCAGTGAAATGAAAGTGAAAATGATGCAAAATTTCTAATTCCAACTAAGAACATTAGCTTTTCACATTTTGAATTGTGTTTCTGATATTATCTCTCATTTGTCTCCAGCTCCTGAGAAATATATTTGTCTGTTAAGCTGCTAAATGTTTTGCTGCGTTCTCCAGCTGTTTGCTAACTTTGTCTGTCTGCCACTTGGTGCTGGGAAGATAGTGCACGCCCGGCCTAAGTTTTTTTGCTACAAAAACAGCTGCCTGCTGCTGCCACCGGAAATGAGAATGACGAGAGCGAATTATATGGACCAGAAAGCCAAAATAATGAGATACAAGAGCCTAAAACGAAGGAAGGAGGGAAGCTGCAGATTTGGGTGATAATTTTCTGTGGTTCTGTCACTAAAAGTCACCTATTTCACATTAAATATAGTCATTTGATTCATTGTCAACATAAAAATATATACTAAAAGTATTCCACTTCTGGTGCTGCATCAGTGGTTTTCATTCTCCCCGTCTGCATGCCTCACCCCCTTTTCTCTCCCTTGATGTGCATATCTCTCTTCCTCTCACATTTAATTCCCAGTCCCTCCTGTGCACCTCTCTTCCTCTCTGCCCGTCTCCCTCTTTCTCTCTCGCACTTCATCTTTTTTTTTTCCACCTTCACACTTTTATCCTGGCAGACAGACGAGAAGTGATGTGAGCTAGCAGGGTAGAGAGCAGCGGTGGGTGTTTAAAGTCTGCAGAGCTCGTGTACACTTTGTACCCTCACAGCCTTGAAATTTTTTTTAGAACTTTCCCAGGAGCTAATTTGCATCATGAGTGTGGGTTAGGATGTCTATTTCGGGTCACACTAACGTACACTGAGAGTATTTCTTTCTCTTTTTACTTTGGAGATTAATTCAGAAATCTCAAGGTTCTACTTGGCTCCAGAAATGAAAAGAAACTCCTTTCAACATCCACTGGAAAGTAATAAAAAAATAAAGAATGTAAAAGTATGTGGCTTTTCTTACATTCTTACGTCCATCAAAAGTTTGAAATACCAACACAAGTAATATATATGATTAAAAATATAAGTAAATCATCGCCTGCATCACACGCTCGAAATTAGATTCTGCACAGTTTCATATTGTGCAGCAGTGCAAACAAAAGGTTTCTCCACGAGCGTTTCTTTACAATGATTTCAAACAACGAAAAATAGTCGATAACAGGTGTATTCAATCTCAATCTCTGCCATACGCCTGCAAATATTACTTTGACCACTAAGTGGTGCTGTCAACAAAATGCCTAAATAGACATGGCCATCCTGCTGCTATACCTTTTTAATTAATGTCCATATGGGACAATTAATCACCCTCAAAATGAATCACCCTAATATTAATCAATGCACAAAAAGACCCCTCAATATATGCAAGACTACAGACAATAATAAATCACCATCAGCGACAAAAAGGAGCTCATTCTTTCCATGTGGCTCTAATGAGTTCATATGAATCCAGTAGACCACGTCTGACACTGGGAGTTTTCTCTTCTAATAAATTTAGGAAAGGAGACAGAACCATACGTATGCAAATGTAACCCTTTACTCTTTTTAACTATGTTATCCAAACAGACGTCATCTAGTCTCTCATCACAATACTGATTTAATATCGATACATCACCCAGCCCTGCGCTATAACGCTGTTAACTTTACAAGTTGCAATAATAATCTAAAATAAATCTTCATAGGAGAAGAAATGCTGACAAGTACCGTGCCTTAATAAACACTTACAATGTTCTTATAACCACATTATAGTGTGTTATGGGGATGACTTTGCCGCAGTGGATTCATTTCAAAGACAACAACATTAAAAGTTATATGGAAGCCTGGTCTCTAATGCACTCCGGCTAAATTAACTTTCATGACTGTTAATCTAAATGGAAATACACATCTTCTGTGTCTAAACTCCCCCCAAAAAAGCCCTGGAGATCTACTAAAGCCCCCAACAATTCACACCACTTCCTGACAAAAAGTCCATTATGTTAATGTTGCCTGGCAACAGGACTCCAGACAGTACAGGGGAGGAAAAAAAAAAAAAGATTTCTGGCTAATATTGATTCATAGCTGTATTGGTTCCAGGAAGTAACAGCTGGATCACAGTAAGTTTCAAACCCTTCATTTCACATGTCTTTTAAAGTCTGCTGCCAGAGGAGCGGGTCAGGGAGCAGCAGAGGGGCGACAGCAGGGAGCATATCGACTCCAAGATGATGAGGAGTAAAGGGAAGCTTCGCCAATCAATACAGCCTGCAGCACACTGCAATCTTTACCCCATGACTCAACCTTGCTTTATTCACAGTTTGTCATTGTGCAGGTTATTCTCTATAAGGAGTAACAGTGTCTGCAGGATTCAGAGACCATTATTCGACATCATAGTCTTTCTTTGCATCACACGGGAACATTTCGTCTGAATAGAGAGGTGAAGTCCTTTCCCTTCCCGTGTCCCCTGTGGGACCTTAATTCAGAGGAAATATGTACGGTGGTCAACAGCGAGAGACACATACTTGTTTTTTTCCTGTTTGAATTATGACATGAATTACACCTATGATGTCTGACAATTTACATCACCACAAAAGTTCCCTGATTTTAAAAAAAATGAGTGAAAAATTGGGAAAAAGAACCATTTAGTTTTGTGTGAATCCGCTCATCTCTCTTATCTCACACAATACATGTCACCAACACCAACATGGCCGTCACCTTGGCACATTTCAGCTCGTTCTCCCAGAACGAGGGAACAAGTATTAAAAGAGATGAAAATCACTGCAAGTCTGGCTCTGTTAAGAGCTGCAGCTACGTGAAAGGAGAGTTAGTCGGTTCCATAAGAGCTAGGATGCAGGACCACCTCTACAAGCTTACGAAGAGGGTTAAGCGAGTACATTTTCAGAAATACGGTCCCAACGTGGTCCACCGGGCTTTCTTAAAACGTGCTTCACTTTGTAGCTCGTTGCTCTAAGACTGGGTTGCACCAACAAAGATTAGAATAAGTTCTAATCAGAGCTTCGCAAAACTAGGTTTAAAATAAGTAATCAGAGCTCTGTTGCACAAATAAAAACTCATCTCAATTTACTGTAAACAGAATTTGAGTGTTGTCAGGACCTATTAAGTATAAAAGAGGGCAGGAAATCATTAAGACCCGGCTGCTGTAATCCTTAACGTTGCATTGCTTGCTAGCTAGCTAAAAAGTTAGCAAAAGTTACATTGTTAGCTAGCTAAAAAGTAAAAACAAACAAACAAAATGTGACATTACATTACATTACAATGTTACATTAGCTGGCAAAAAAAAGTTAATGAGCCTAATTAGCCTGCTCATAACGGCTCAGTAGAGAAACAATTCAATTCAGTTAGCTTTAATGGCTTGACTGCACAAAAATACAATGTTGCCAAAGCACATCCAACACAGACACAAACACAACACAACCTCTACTGCCAGGTTGTGTTCACTCAGTCTGTATCTAGTCGAGGTTTTTCTCAGTTTTTTGTCGGACACTGTGGTCAAGTAGGTTGCCACAGAGTCCTCTCTGTTGAGGGTTTGATAGGCTTCCATTTTGTTTTATGATTTCATTAACTCTGTCCACTAATCTAGGTATTTCACTTTTTCTTTCATCATAATTTGGTTGGGTCTGATTTTTTGAGTGTCCTGAGGCTTAAGGTGGTTGTGGCGTGATGATTTGAGAGGTTGTGGATTCAGTTAGCTTCAGGACAAGTTGGCAGAATGGACTCTTTTGTGGATTCATCTCATGGCAGCACAGGGCTTTCTAAGAAACTGAGAGTAGGTCACTTGTTTTAATATGATTCCAGAAATTTAGGGCTTGTTTTTGGATATTTAACAGTAGAGGATATTGGCCTAATTCTGCTCTACATGCAGAGTTCACAGTTCTTCTCTGGACCTGGAGGATACTTTTGCAGAACTCTGCATGCAGGATTTCAATTTGGTGTTTGTCCCATTTTGTCCAATCTTGTTGCGTTAGTGAACCCAACACCTCGCTGCCATATAATGCAATTGGTTCAATAACTGATTTGAATATTTTGAGCCAAGTTCTAATCGGTAGTTCAGTGTTTATTGATCTCTTGATGGCATAGGAAGCCCTTTTTGCTCAGTCTTTTAGTTCATTCACAGTCATGTTGAAATTTCCTGTGTTTGATATATTCAGTCCTAAATATGTATAATGACTTGTTTGTTCAATTAATTTGCTTCCAATTGTAAAATTGACATTGTTTCTTTGCAGTCTAGACCTTTTCTGAAAGAAGAGACACATCATAAAACTAAGTTGGGTTAAATCTCCTCAAGTGAAAGTTTAAAGTTAGAGGTGAAACTAAACTGAGGTTTAAAGAGAGATCTGAATTTAAAGTCAAATTTAATCTGGCTTAAAAATGAATCCTTCTTGGTGCAACCCAGCCTTAGTAATTTGATCTACCAGAACTGCAACTAATAATTATTTTCACTGTGAATTAATCTGTTGATTATTTTCTCGATTAATTGATTAGCTGTTCTGTCTGTAAAATGTCAGAAAATGGTGAAACATTAAGAAGCTGAAAATCAGAGAATTTGGACTTTTTTGTCTTAAAAAATGACTCAAACGGATTAATCGATTATCAAAATAGTTGGTGATTAATTTAATAGATGATAACTGATGGAAAAACTGAATAATTAGTGTCCAGGAATGTACAGTATACATGGATGTTTACCTATGACTTCATTTCACTGCATCACCACTTCACTCCCCCTCTCCTCTTCCCAGTTCTCTGCTTGTTTCTCCTCATGCATTTGTAAAAACATCCCCTTCACCTCCTTCTCCCTCCAGCACCCGTTCTAACACAGCAGAGCACCAGCTCCACACTCTCCCATTGGCTGGCAGTGACATCACTTGTGCAAACTGTCGAGTCAGACTCCCGCTCGCTCCCTCTGACAGCTGATGCCCTCTTGTGTCCGCACAGGAAACTGCAGTCATTTAAAAGACGCTGCTGTCTGTTCATCAGCTGTCCCAAACATCCTTTTACATGTTTAACATCCACAGAGAAAACTGAAATACTCTGACCTTAAGATCTGTGATGATGAGTGACTTTCACCTTATCGGAGTGATCTGATCCCGACAGAAAGTGAGGATGTTAGCAGAGTAAATTGGCTTATGTTTTGTCTGCCCCGTTCGGGCCATTAGAGTGAATTAGACTGTGAGCCTTCCTGATTATTAAAACTAACAGGATCATGTTCAGTCTCTTCCCTCTGCTGCTAATGGTTACTTACTGCACGGTGTAATCTGCCCTCTGGTGTTCTCAGGTTACAACAGCAACATCCTGCATCAACACAATCTGATGCTCGATGTTTATGTTAACGTTTATTTTTATTTTCCTGCTTGTTTAGTTGCAAAATCAGTAAATTATTTCCTCTGTAAAAATCAAATTCAGCACTGGGCTGCAACAATACATGGTGAGCTTATTACATTTTTTGATTTGTCCAACCAACAGTCCAAAAACCAAAACTATTCAGTTCAACACATTGTTCAAATGAGGACAAGCAGCAAATTCTCACATTTGAGAAGCCAGAACCATAAACTGAGTGGTGTTTTTCTTCGTAATTAACTTCAAAATTAGTTAAGATATCCTTAACTAAGGATTACTTGATCATCAGAACAGTTGCAGATAAATTTCATGTCAACAAACTGATCAAAGTTATAATTTGTCTGTCTTCAAGAGTATAAAAAATATCATTTTATGTAATTAACATGAATGTATTCGCAGGTATTGCATGAAATGATACCATGCCTTCGACTGTTCCTTTACCTGCCATGACTCCTTGTCGAAAGTTTTTCAGCAGCGTAAACGCAGAGTTTTACATCGTTTTGCAAGGCACAACTGTCAGAAAAACACGCTGGCATCGATATAAGGAACTGATAAGCTTGGGTGGACATTTTTGAACCAGCTCTCAATTGTCCCAGTTCTCAATTCCCATCCCTACTTGTAGTGAATATGATAGGAACATCATGAGCGAGAGTATAACGTGTGATACAGATCAAAGACCAGATTCAAATAAACATGGCAAGGTTTGATTTTTGACTTCAGCTAAAGAAGTGGAAACAGCTAAAGTCACGTACTGGAAAACAGTTAACTTTCTATTTGTAAATGTCATAATAATAATCATAATAAGTCAGATGGTCTGTATTTAGGCTGTCCTACCTTGCGGCTGGTGTAGTGGGCGTGTTTGGCCAGTTTGCCGTTGAGTCCCTGGAGGAAAACCTCATCCGTGACTTTGCCCACGTTCATACAGGCTTCGTCCAGCACAGAGAAGATGCCCTTATGCTGCTGCTCCACCAGATCCACAATGATCTGGTTATTGAAGTAATCAATCTGACAAACAGAGGACACAAAGAGGACAAAAGTCAGAGGTATTGAATTTCATTCTGTACAACTAAGAGAGATTGAGAGACATCCAACGTCCTCCAACCATGAAAGCAAATAAATTAAACACAGCAGGAGCAGGAATATCATCCATACATGTTTCCAGGGGATTCCTTCTCGTTGATACTCTTCCTGTTCCTGCTTCAGCACCAGCTGGATGAAAAGCTGCTGCAGCTTCTCATTACAGTAGTTGATGCAGAACTGTTCAAAGCTACAAAACACAAAACAGAAGAGAATGAATGTTTAGCTTGTGTTATGGATGCAATCACATTAGGTTAATCATTCTACAGAGAGATGTGACAACCAATAAAATCAAACGTTAAAGGGACAGTTTGGATTATTCAGAGTGGGACTGTGTGAGGTACTTATTGATAGTCATTATCTACAGCAGATGTCAGTCGGCTTGCCCCCAGTTTGAAGAAGCGGAGATGAGTACCAGCATGGAAGCTAAGCAATGTTCTGCTATGGACAGAGTCAGCAGCAAAATGCATTTTATCCACCTAAAAGAGAGCCATCAAAAAATCAGTCTCAGTTTAAGTGTAATTTACCTATATTTGGAATATTTTCACCCTTTACCTTCCCATCAGACAGCTTCTTCTGATGGGAAATATTGCTCTCATCTCACCAAACCAAACTGCATTGGCAAAATCAGTAATTTTACGTCGCAGAACAAGGGAGTTGCTGGTCTACCGCAGCCTCAGTTGATTAGTTTGTTTGTGTTATTGTGTGACTTCGGTGAACCTGAACTAACCTTTCAAAACACAAAAGTCACACAGTAACACAAACCAACCAACCAATCAAAGCAGCTGTAGACCAGCACCTTCTCTATTCTGTGACATAAAATTACTGATTTTGCTAATGCAGTTTGGTTGATTTGGAGAGAGCGATGTTTAGCATATATACCTGCAGGTTCCCATCAGAAAAGGCTGTCTGACGGCAGGGTAAAGCAGTGAAAATACTCTAAATATCACGTACACTTAAACTAATATTGTTTTTTCTTTTTTAGGTGGGCCATTTTTTAGGTGGTCAAAACACATTTTGCTGCCGATCCTGTCCACTGCAGTACGTTGCTTTACAGTGGTGGAATATTCAATCTCATTCGAACCTGTTGTTCTGGAAAATCTCAAAACCGTAGATGTCCAGCACGCCGATGACCGTGTTCTTCCCGTGGACTCTGGCATCGTAGTTTTTCACCTCGATGATGTCATTGATCCGTCCCACAATCCAGCAGAACAGACGCTCATACATGGCCTGAGGACGACAAAAATATTAAATAAGTTAATGTAAGTGTGCAGCAGACTAATGGTGACCAGTGCCTTGCTCGGGGG
>JAJHUR010126472.1:1492-17580 GCA_027495735.1 Lutjanus campechanus | reverse complement strand
AACCATTTACGGTTTGTGTATTGTATTAGTTTTTGCAGGTGTTAATGGAAAATAAACTATTCACACATGAAACCTGCTTTGGAGGCGTCCTGCTGTCTCCATATATTGCGCACTGTCACGCTTTCACTTCTGTCTCCTTGCTAACAAATCTTTTCTCCTTGTGTCCTTCCAGTTATCTCGCCATCATGCTGCCAACACTTGTGCTCCTGGCACACCTCCTTCTTAAAGGAAATGAGAGCTGACTTTCTGGTCAGATTATTGCATGTTCGGTCTAAAACACACCCATGAATTAATCAAGGTGATTGTGCACAGCTGATAGGTATATCTTGCTGTGGAGGGGGTCGGACAGGGCAGGATACCCCTGTGCCCCATACAGAAGAGGGTACCTGATCTTTACTGTCATGTCATTTAACCCATGACAGTAGTGTTTATCTGAAGTGTTTATCAATGTTTTGTTGAAAAAAGTAGACTTGAAGTCTAAATAAACGACAGGCTGGTGCCCAGTAAGGCTGCAGATACACTTTTAATGATGCGTTTGCATATACTGTACATTGTGCAGTCTTGCATACCCTGTGTTGATTTTGACTGATGGCTGTGTGTGTCCTCATGAATTAATGCTATGCATATGCGAACCCAAACATGTAATTTAACAGCAAGTGTATTTCCAGCCTAAAAAGGCACTGAAAACTTATTGCACTTTTCTGCAGTGTTTTCATGAGCAAACTGTATATTTACTGCCACTAGACAACTTCACTGCAAAACGTCAGTGTCTTAGGTATGATCACCAACACCTATCTGAGTGCAGCCACCAGCTCCTTGATGCTTTGAAACAAGCGACCCTACAATACAGACCCTACACAGACACTTCAGTTTGGCGTGAGCGCTGTCATCATGCAAGCGTAATGCTAATATGATGTTTGTGGTCTAGACAAAGTTTGTTTGTGTTATTGTATGACTTCTGTGTTCCAAAGGGTTAGTTCAGATTCACCGAAGTCAGACAATAACACAAACAAACTAACAGATCGAGGCAGCGGTAGACCAGCAACTACTGTTTTTTTTCCAAAAGAGTCTGATAGCTTTAAATAGAGTGATATTTATTTGGTATAACAGGTGTTTCCTGTCATAAAAAGCTGTGTTCTTGGGCTCAGAGGTGCAGACACGGTAGGCAGGTCAAAAAGTATCGAGAAACAAAGATATTGTTGGTTTGGGTCTTAAATGGAATTTGTTGCCACTAAGATATTTGGCACATTTACACTGGTGTTTTGATAAATAAACATTTTTCATGTTGCAGAATTTCCCCTTCAAAAGACCAGACTATTTTTAAGCAAAATCACATATTTTGCTTTGAAAAAGGAGAGCAGGTATCCCCCGACAGCCCCCTGATGAGAAGGAAGAGATTCAGGGTAACAGCAAAACTAACCCTGATTGAACCTAAAGCTGCTCCACAACCCAACCCAACCCAGCCCAGCCCTTCTGGCTTATGCCAAATGCAATGGATGAAATGGCACTCAGACTGACCCCGCAACAGGAAATCAGAAACTGTTGTGTCCACATCTTACAGAAACCTGCTCCACCACAACATCTTGGATCAAGATATTGCACTCAATGACCTTGATTCTTTAAATATTCACCTGATAGTTGGCTGATGCATCTTTACTACTGAGCATTCACGTTCCCTGGAAATTGTGCAAACATATTCTTGGAAATGCAGGTTTTCACTGAATAATGTATAAGAGTTTAGTTAAAGGAGGTTGAGTAAACTATAAAAAGTAAATCAAAGCCTCATGGATTGAGCTGTGTGATGCAGTGAGTAGGTGAGACTAGTGAGATGTAACAGAGTAATCATGTCTGAGGGGGATTTTCCTCACTGGCCTGCAGTAAATACATCTGATGATAGAGAGAGCTGTGGCTGAATGAATCATCCAGCTGCACCTAAACAAACTGCATTTTGAAGTGAGGTAATTTGTCAGGTGTAATGTTGGCACAGTTCAAGATGTTCCTGAACTGCTCAGACAGATGAAACATTTCTTTGAGGCCTGATACATCATCTTTATAATGTACTGTGGACCGAGCTGCTGGAATCTGGGGGAGTCTGAGCTTTTTGGATGCAGCTCAAGTTAATACTGCCATGCATCAGATATGTTCAGGGAAGCCAGTAATGATACTTTAGTTCATCAGTTATTCAGTCGGTTATTTTTGTCCATTAATTTATTAATTTTTGGTTTAAAGAATGTCAGAAAATAGTGAAAAATGCACATCAGAGGTCCAAAGATCACATGTTCAATTCAGTGCTGTGATACAAAACAGAACAGAGCTGCACATTTTTACATGAGGAGAGACTGAAAATAAAAATGCTGCCTGTTTGCTTGATAAATGACTTGGTCATAGGGCTGGGCAATATATGGATATTTTATTAAGAGATATGAGACTACTTATCTTTTTCCTGGTTTTAACAGCTGCATTACAGTAAAGTGATGTCATTTTCTAATCTTTCCAGACTGTTCAAGCTGTGCTATTATTTGCCTTTACCTACTCAGTCAATATTTCCACTTTACTGATGATTTTAAAAAGCACCTATTGTTGCAATATTGATAGAGGTAAATGGTCAAAAATATCATTATATATATATATATATTTCCATATCGCCCAACCCTACTTTACATAACATTGGGTAGTTTAATCTACTTCATGCTTGTAGAAAAAAAACAGGAGTTACCAAGCAGTTTGCAAAAGTTGTTCCAAATTAGGAACAACTGTAGTGAAGAAATGAAGATGTGTAAATCTTTAAGTAAGGATAAGCTCATCTTTAAAAATAGATACAGAACAAATGAACAAAGACGTGGATTGGAATAATAATGACGTGATACAGGATGTGTAAGGTGCCTTGTTTGACTTGTGTTATTTTGTTTATTATTTTTATTCCAAGGCAAGTGGTCTTTCTTTTCTCTCTTTCGTTCTGAATGTTTTTGTATGATTTGATTGAGAAAACATAAAAGGGGGGTGGGACTTTAAAACTTTTTCTTTCACTTTTGCAGTGAATTCATGACTAAACAGCTCAAACTACCCAGAGAGACCGCCAACAACCGACCACGGCCAATCATTACTAAATATGAACACTAGAAACAAAAAGAACAATCCCATCCAACAAGCCCACACATGATGAGAGAAGGAAAAAGCATTTTTGTTTATTCTGAACAACCCATAATGCTCCCTGCCTAATCTTTGTGCAGAGTCCAGTATTTGGCCAAACGTAGGATGCGTTCACACCAGCCTTGTTTGATCCAGTTGAACTGAAGCCTGGAGTGTGAACCATCTTGGTGGGCTTTGTTTGGGTTGGTGTGAACGCTGGTCTGCCTCGTAGGGGCGGTGTCAGCGGTTCATTTGTGCTATAGGATTCTGTGTAACAAACCATCTGGCGTGTCAGGTTACCCACTGACTGTGTGACCAATAATCAAATTACATTTCCACCACATGACTTGTGTTTACAATTTCTGGACCATTTGAGTTTAGCCTTTGTGAACACAAACCAGACCAGTTGGTTAATTAAAAAATGCATCATCCTCACATAGGTTTGATTCAGGAACTGGAACTTTGTGTGAACCTGTCCTTCTTTATCCAACACACTAGATTTAAACCTGCTCCAGACTATCCTGGCTGATACTTTACTGTCATTATTACCTGTGACATAAATAACTCTACTGTCTCCATAGTCAGTAGTTTAGGTGTTGTTACAGTAGAAACATTCGAAACATTTGACTGAATTGGCATCTCAGGCTGCGAGCTTGAAAAACAAGCTTTTTTCTGTTCCAAGTTTAGCCAGCACAAAACGAGCTGCTCTCTCAATAGGTGAACCAGTGGTGAGATGTTTTGGGGTGTGGAAAATGTTGTCTGGATATTAATTACATATTCCAAGTCTTTGAACCAGCTGAGTCTCCGGAGACGGGGCCTGGTGGGAGGGATGCAGAGTCAGATTCCTGCCAAGCAGACAAATCACACAGAGCCGGGCCCTCTTCTATTCTTCATCCTCTCCCTGTGTTATTGTTCCGCTGCCTCTGCGGAGTTATCAGCACGTTTCTCAATTGTTGGCCGGTGCTTTTTTGAAATTATTTTTCATTCATTTGGATATTTGTGTCATAAAGAGCTTAAGTAGTCTGGAATTAGTGAGGGGAGGCTGTTTGTTAAATGATCTCCATGCCCCCAGGGGCACAGACCTAAATCTATTTGGACATGGGCTTAGTGCTTGTAAGCCTATTATTCCCATCTGATTCAAAAACACCACATTGTGTGTGCAATGGTTAAATTGATTGCTTTCAGTCCTCATTCTACACGTCCCCGCAGCCCCACACACAAATAAAAACACACACACACACTTAGTATGCATGAACCTGTGTGGAGATGTCGGAGCTCTGCATTGTGTCGCTGAGCTTTTTCACACACACACAAACACACACACACTGAGAGCCAGTACCTGTGGCCTGCGCTGACTTGCATTGTCACTCAGAGAGCAGAGCAGAGTCTAAGCTGCAGATGAAAGAGCGTTGTTTGCTGCGCCGTGATTGGCTCTCTCGGCGGAACAATGATAGCTCTGCATTGCCATTCTTTTCCCCCCCCTCATTCGTTTTTTATTTTTTTTGAAATGTTGAAATGAAATCTGAATTGAAATGAATTGAAGGGAAAGAGAGAAACGCCTGCGTGCGATAAGACAAATGCCATGAAGCCGGAGAGGCTGTGTTGTTGTCTCCGCAGTCCCACTGATGGACACTCTGAGGTCCAAACAGCTGATGAGCATCCGGCTTCACACACCGGATTCATGGAGTTCAATAGCGAGGGGGACTCGTGGAGACTCAGATGAAAAAGGACTGGAAATCAAGAGAAATTGAATCCCTTGAGGTTATGATTGTGGAGTATAATGGAAAAAACTCAAAGGGGCTGCCTAGGAGGCTGGGAATAACCAGTTACTGCACACACACACACACACATACACACACACACTGCTGGACACAGTAGAACAACGTGCAAATATCATTTTACCCTTTTAAGTGATTTCTGATACAAAATAACTAAGAATTTCTGTTTCTAGGCTTGTGGCTGCATTATTCTGTACTCAAGTGTGAAAAATATGTTAAATTTAATAATGAAATAGAAGAAATAGCTTATTTCTTGGCTTTATGCTATATGGAGAAAAACAGACAGCATCCAGTAGTGCAAGCGAGGCTGCATGTTTTTTCTCCATCCCCAGGTGCATTTGTGCAGAATTTACGCTGCTTTTCGTGCTGCCTGGCAGCTTTTATCCTGTAAATCCGGTGTTTTATGATTTTGTCGACACAGACTGTCTGTGTCCTCTTGTGTGCACAGAGCATCAGCCGACCCGCTATCAACCTGTGGAGGTGAAGAGATAAAATACAAACGCTCTGTGCAGACAAAGTACTGACAGCTGCTCATTCTGATGTCATCATGATGAACTCTATCTGCCGGCCACCAGGTGCACTCTGGGATTTCTTGGCAGAATTAGATGTTCTCCTATCGATCGTCCCTGAAGATGGACCCCCACTTGTGTGTCTCATTAACTTAAACATCCAGATTGAGTGACTTATTTCTAAGGTTGTCAGAAGTATCAATACTGCATGTTTAAAAACAATATTAAGATTTAACAGTATCAAAAGAACTGAAGATATAAAAAATAATCTGTCTTGCGCTCATTCAAGACCTCAGTTCAGTTCAGTCTTGTAGTCTGGGAGCCACACCTGAGGAAGTTTTCTGCTGCCTTTTTTCCATTATATTTCCTGTTAGCCTATACCATGGGCCATCACAAGGTCATACAAGCACCCCCAACTCACCGTCATGAAAAAAACTGAATTGAATTGAATCATTAGCACACAAAATCTACACAAAACCTACTGTTTCCACTACTTGATTGCTATTGCGATGTTGAGCGATGTGTAGTAGTGATTTGTGTAGTAATTTCAGGTGTAATAAGTAGAGTTTCGGGATGTGTACCTATTGATGTTTACTCCACAATGACTATTTAAGTCACTGCATGATTATTACTTGATTAGTTCTGTCTCACTATTAGTTCTTGACTACATAAAAACTACTCATTCCTTCACATTTACTACACAACCTTCACATATACTGCAGCATGCCTTCAAAATCCCTGTAGAATTACTACATCCTCTTGTACAAGTAGTGTTGTGTCGGTACTGATCACTATTTTCATTTCTACATAAACCCTTTTGAATTATGACTGAAAAAGGACACATTTACTACTATTTGCCTCATCAGTATCGTGCTACAAATGATTCTTATCAAACAAGAATGAGCTTTCAAAAGCTTTATTTCAACATTTTTTATTAAACTGGTTCTACACTGATGCCTCGGTCAGGCGTTACTTTCACTCTGCAAAAAAGTTAATGTTTGATCATCTGAATGAACACAGACTAATGTGAATGTTAATGTTAGCAAACTGGAGTTCGCTGTGTTGGGAGTTTTGAGCCCTCTTTGATTTCTTGGCTGAAACTGATCTGCTTGACGTCTCTATTTCATTTAAAAAAAAGTCACGCTTAGTTTATGTAGAGCAAGTTGATTAAAAGTTAGGTATGTTTCATCAGTCATACAAAAACAAATGTGGCTACGCCTGCGAGCTAGTTCAGGCAGTCAACTCGAGCTGCCCCGCCAACCTCACGTGACATACCTCATTCTCAATACTACATACCAAACGCACACTTCCAATCTCGCGGTCTATTTAAACTGCTGAACCTCCCATTTCTCCCCCTGCCTGCCAATGCATCGCTGCCCTGCACTAGTGTTGCTGCCTGCTCTTTAACCCCACCACCACCCCAGCATCCACCTGCAGGCTCCGACGGGGGGTTCAAGAATTTGCTCATCACTCCCCTTATCTCTATGTAACTTAAGCTGCAGGGAGTGATGAAGTCGGAGCCTAGACACCAAACTCAAATCACGTTCTGCTGCTGAATAAACATTCTAAACGTGAGTTGTCTGACTGAACTAGTTACTAGTCTCTATTACTTCCTGCAGTGTTGTGACTACACATTCTACACTACAAATGAGTAGCAGAGCCTCTACATGATCATTATTTAAAAGCCTGCATATTGCTGCTTATTCACTAACACCAAGGAGCAAAAAAAATACTTGATTACTTGATTAGACTGGAAACCCTACTGTTTTGCAACAGAACTCTACTGGTGTATCGTGAGTAGTGCATAAACTACACATTCACTGCACACTTCCAACATGTGACTACATAGTCACTACTACTAATATGTTCTGTGTAGTGATTCAGTGGTGCTTTTTATGAGGGCAGGGCCTCAGGGGCCCCAAAACCTCTTTTCTGGGACATGTTTTTTCCTCCTTACGAGGCAACTGGATTCACAAGATAACGTGAGAATCCATCTTGCCAGGATTCAAGTTTGGTGTGTCTGCACCAAAAATGGTGCAGCCAATCAGCATCCTGGGAGGGACTACTGGCTGATACAGGCATGGTTTTAGTTGTGAAGACAGTGAGACATCTAGTTGTTGTTTGTATTCCAAAGAGTGTCTTGTCTATGAAGATTTTCTCTACAAAAACAACAAAAATCATCTACCGACATGCTAACTACATACCTCAGACTGCCTTAGATGTAATCGACAGATGGCTCATCCAATCACCTGCCAAGTGTTTTCTGAAAGTGCTTGCCCCTTTCCAAGTGGTTTCTAAGGATGACTTCCCAGATGGTTCCATGTAATAAACCATCTGGCATGTCAGGTTACCTGTTTTTGGCCAACTGATGTAAATACAAACATTAAAAAGAGAGAAAAAATGTGTGTGCCTTGGACTTTTTAAAAAATGTCGCTGTATCAAAAGAGGTACTGAGTATAGCTTTTTATAATAGTATTGTGTTGAAGTTTAAAATTCTGTTATTACCTTTACTATTTTCTCTTTCACACGTGCTGCAACTGTGTACTTATCGAGCCTTTTCCCAGAGGAGCAGTATGTGTGGTTGCAATTGTCTGCATAAGTTGCCTCAGACGTGATCCTGCCAGCCACAGTACAGGTGAGCAACAGAGCAACTCGGCATCTGGAGCGAGTGGGCGTGTTTATGATGTTGCATGGCGTGCAGCTACTTCGTCTCTTTTCTGCTTGCCGGTATATCGCTTTCCACTCTTTCATTAATCGTTTCGTTTTCATACAGACTATCTGCTGATCAGTATCAGCCTTTCCATTTTTCTGGATCTTTTATTGTTTCTAAATATAGCACATGCATGCATGATTATTGCAAATTTGGGGGTTGTATCCACATGGTTGAATGCACTTATCGTAAGTGGTTTTGATAAAAGATATATAATGTATGGCATTAAATAATTTATTCAAATGACGTTTATTATTGTTATTAACCACCAAGCCAAATTTGAATAATAAAAAAAAGTCTCAGTGTCAAACACAATTATGACCTGAAAACAACCTGATACATGGACGCTCCATGTGGACATTATTGGACATGTCCAGACATGTTTGAGCCACCAGAGCCAGAGGACGGTGACGGGATGTTTTTTTTTTTCTTCTGTGTCGGGTTGTTGGAACTGAAGTGAGCTGAAGTGAACTGCCAGGCTGATCTGGACTGAGAGAGTTGCTGAAGGTACATTTGTAACTGGCTGTTAGGGGGAGTGAGGCAGTTGAGAGGTGGTGATGTTCATGTGTCGGTTCTTGGGGCTTATATAGTGTTGGGGGACCACGGCTCCGACACGTCACTGAGCCATGTTTGAGGCCCGCCCAAAAAATCCTGAACACAGGAATCGTGAACAGCAGTTTAATGGTCTAACTCCACAGTACTTTCAGTGTTTCACGTGTTTTCAGTGACTATCTTCTATCATGTATAATGTGTTTAGAAGTCTTTACACAGACTTTAATGTTTTCTAATGACATTTTAGCTGCTCATCTCAAACTAAACCCAGACAGTCAGTATGTATTTTAGTGAGAAAGTGGGAGTGAATCCAGCTTCTGAATGATCGTGCTGCTCTGTTTTTAGCCTTTGTCAGCTCCTTGTGCCTTTAGCTTGTAAATGACTCCAAAGTTTGCCCTGATTTCCATAAGATTCAAATTCAGCCCTCACATTGGCTTTTTGGTGAATTTTCCAATACACTGCATGAACCCCCCTCCATCCCCCAGCTCATCAGACCCTGCGGGGGTCCCACTCAGGGGAGGATGTCATTCTGGCTCTTCTCTCGGCAGCGGCTGATCAGCCTCGGCCGGATAAATGGCCCTGCTGTGCGACTGTGAGATCCGGCTGTTATGCAACTCAACATGAATATTTAATCGGCGGCTCTCTGCAAACACAGAGGAGTCAGGATGTTTGGACTCGCAGGACAAATGTAAGGAACCTGAGGATGACATGGGAAGCCACAGCCATGTCAGCACTGATTTGGAGGATGCTGCATTTGCCTGCAAGGAGCAAGCTTCTGTGGTCACTCTCAGATCAATAACGTGGTACATAATTTATGAAAATAAACATGGCAATATGGGAAGTTATTAAAGCGACAATATGCATCTTCTCTCCTTGAGGAAGGAAGCTTATTGTCAGTCCCGACCTCCTCCCCCTCATTTGGCCACGTTTCCATTCCAACACCTGACACTCATCTTGATGAGCTGTCATCTATTCTGAGGCTCAGCTAACAGCATCTGTGCGGCTCAAGCAGCAGACGGTGAATGGAACCGATCTGCAATTAAGAGAAGTAAAGCTGACATTCAGTGTATTTCTCAACTTTTTACTTCCTCTTCTCTTACTTTTCTTGTCTTTACTATAGTCTGTGTCATCCCTGCCATTACTTCTAACACTGACTTTAACCAAAATAATTTAACCTAACCTTAATCAACGTGACTAAGCAGGAGTGATTTTCTTTAAGAAACAAAAATGACTGATTTTAGATGCAAGGGCGGTGCCTTCCATTACGTTTGATGTGGTGTTCGTGGTGCCTGAATAAAGATCCAATGAGCCGGTAAGAGGTTTAAAGTGAGAATTCTACCGTCAGTTGCCATGCACAAAGAATAATCAGACAGGCTGTTCATACCTGGTGATCCAATCGTGAGTGCATAGCTCTGTGTGCATCAGTTCACGCCTGGAATTATAAAGTGTCTCCAGGTGCGTCTTGAGAGACCATTTGTGATTGGATCTCACTTCCCCGCTCTGTATGCAACTAAACACTTGGGCTGTTTTGTCAGTTGAATGTCCATCACCGTCCATTTGGGTGTTCAATTTGAAGATTCAGCTACTTGTTTCTTGTTTAAGTAAAGCGTCACACTAAACTCCTGTCAGTCTTGATGAGTCTCATGTTTTACGTGAGCTCCCAGCAGCTCAAATGGAGAGACACTCTGTAGTGCGCTGGGATTTTATGCCTGAACTATGAACAAGACAGTGCATGCTTTTACTGTCTTTGACTGTGTGGAAATCCGTTGTTAAAGTCAAAATGTGTGTCCTGCTCATAGTTTAGTTTTAAAATCCCAGCACACCGTAGAGAGTCTCCTCTCTGCTCTTCACAGCAACACAATCGTTTTTAAAAGCAAAGAAGAGTCTTTGTACATCATGAAGGTTGAATAATTAAGAATTTGTCGTAGCTGTTTTATAAAGTTTATAAAGTTTCTCCTCACTGAAGTACTCACTAAATGACAATATAGCAGTTACTAGTGAACAGTGAAATCAGCTGAGAGAACCAACTGGAAATAATGTTTCGTGTTTTGTCACAGCTGAAAGACCGTGGTCACATGCAGGCCAGACCACCTTCAAATGTGGGATGTGTGAGTTTTGCTGTGGGTGGAGCTCAGGCAGCTCTTCTACACATGCACAGCACTGCATCATTCCAACCAGAAAGCTTGGTAAAATAAGGCGCTTGGTTCCACTCTACCGCTCCGGCAAAGGAACATTTTGGTTTTAAGTTGAATTATGGTTCTTTTTCACTGTCAGTTTTGGCTGCGCAGAGTCAGACGGTGCCACGCTGATTTCCATTCCCATGTGTTTTTACCACATATAATGCCAAAGCATGCTGGATCCACCTCTAAATGGGCTGCAGAGACATTTCTTCTTCAACTTCCCTTCTCTCCATCAAACGAGCATGTGTTGGGATGGCAGGACTCAGCTCATGTGTGTGCAGGAGAGCAGAGAGAAAGAGGTTTTTAAGTGTCTGTGTCTTCAGCTCTCAACAGCTTCAGCTTTTAACTGAATCTCTGTGTTGAAGTTTAGTGACTGTTCAGCTATTTGTACTTTCAGGTTTCTGATCAGCCAAATTTGGGTTGTGTACATTCATGACGGTATGCTGAAGGACCTCTGTGATTCAGAATTCTTGAAAAATCTTGATTTTTATGCCTTCATGTTTTTATGACCAGAAGCACCATGTTTTCAGGTCCTCACATTCTTGTGAACGGGATATCTCAAGAACAGCTGGTGGGAATTTCTTCAAACTTGACACAAATGTTCACTTGGACTCAAAGATGGACTGATAAAATTTTGATAGTTAAAGGTTCAGGTCACGGTGGCCTAGACCATGGGATAAAATGATGAGGTGATGACATTTAATATCCAAATATCCCTCTGTCATCCTCCATAAAAACAGTCTCTAAGTGAAGACAGCATGTTTCTCTCTGGAAATTATTCTCTGGAATCACACATGTATAGTGAGGACTTCCATTTTGCCAAAAAATATATAATATCTTTAATTAAATTCCTTCAAAGTCTCCACTTTACATTATATAAGTCTGAACAGACATGGATGTAAGCTGTAACTTGATTGCATAATATTACTTAAAATAATATTGGCTGAACCCAGATGGCCCAGAACAGTTTTACTGTTATACAGCTAATAGACCTCTTGTTATAGATGTTTTCATTTTCACCTCTTGTCTATGGGGAGACGCGATCCATTCCTAATAATCTCCAGGTGGCCACTGAATGCTCGGCCCATTGGTTTATTTGATTTCTGCTGCACAGTTCATCTTTGAAGTCTTGAGGCTTTCGTCTCTTCTGGCAGTAAGTTTGAGATAATAAGCAGACACCTGTCCTCTGACCTCCGAGCATTCTTATTAGAGGACCCTCACATCAGACACTGGCCAGGTCCACAGTCCCACTGCCAACGTCTGTGACCCGCTCTGAGGATGAACAAGCTGGCAAAACACAAGATGCTGATGAGGCGTCCTCTCAGTCCAACAATGAAGATATTTCTGCTGTGCCTAGCTCCGTCTTTGTTAAATGAGCATCTCCCCCCAAAGTTTTATTAATTAGTGTAATTAACTCTTTTTGACAACTTACTATGAAGTTGGATCTGAGGTATTTTCTCTCATTTTTTAGCCACCACTCAGTGCTTATGCCACACAACATTAATAATACTAATTAAGGACTTTGACAGTTAATTTAACATAATTAATACAAATACTAATATTAGATGGCACACAATTGGAGCTCGGCAGAATGAAACCAAATAGCTTTCACACATGCCAAGACTTTCAGGGAAGCAGAGCGGGAAGAGAAAAAAAAAAGTCAGCTCCAAAATACCTGCACAGATCTATATTTCACAACTGGGCTGTCAGAATTTTAAATGACTTCTAAAATCACTGCAATTTCTCTGCACAGGAAGACACAGCTGTCAGGACCACTTCCTTGCTGCTCGTCTCCGAGCTGCCCGGCCCCGCCTTTGAACATTTTTGTCTTTTCAGATTCCAAAAGTTCATTAAATTTTGCCCATTAGGTCTGTTTATAACCCTCTACTTTTTCATCTCCTCCAACCTTAATGAGCAAATCGCCTTTTTCTCCATATAGAAATACAAAAGCTTTTAAAAAATGATGGTCCAGTCGTATTGCTCTGGAGCTATAACAGGCGGTCCAGATGGTCCATTTGCAGTGCGGGAAGACGCCTTGGCTCGCTGAAGACAGAGGGGGAATAAGTCACTGTCGCCGCCTTAACTACCAAACACATTACCTCTGAAGTATATGCCATTTGGAAAGCCAGGCTCATTTTTAACATCTCCAAGGCCGCTTAGCTTGATCCCCTCCGCTGAAAAAGTCCAAAAGATTAACATAGTGCGCTCCATGAATAGTCTCCTGCAGTCGATATAGCTTAGCTTATCTCAGGAGTGGTGTTTGCTGGGAGCCCCTGGAGCTATTGGAAAGCACTGAGCTGCTTTTTCACAGCCAGGCCGGCCACAGGATCTGTAATAGATGGTGATTGCTGTGTAAATAAAGACTACAGACACAAGTAGAAGAGGGCACACAGAGTAAATCAGCTGCTTGTTTCATGGGAGAGAGGAGGTCGTTAGCTGGAAGATGCCAGACGCTCAATTAAGAACATAACTGTGCACAGCACATCGAAACTCCACAACATGACATCAAGAACATGTATTAAAGGGATAGTTCAGATTATTTGTAGTGAGCTCATATGAAGTACTTATCCACAGTCTACAAGTGTAGGAAGTGAAGCAATGTACTGCTGTAGACGGGCTAAGCAGCAAAAAGTATTTTAGACATGTAAAAAAAAAAATCAATATCAGTTTAAGCGCACGCTATATTTCACCACTGTCAGACAGATTTTTCTGACGGGAAATCAGAAAAGATCACGCTCTTCAAATCAACCAAACTCCTTTGACAAAAATCAGTAATTTCACATTGCAGAATACAGCAGTTGCTGGTCTACCGCTGCCTCAGTCTGTTTGTTTGTTTGTGTTATTGTGTGACTAATGTGTTTTAAAAGGTTGGTTTGGATTCACCAAAGTCCTACAACTCTTTGACCCGATTACCCGATTATGTTAGACCTCTTTCAGGTAACAGGTCTTTCTTGAGGGCATAACAGACACATACACCAGTTTCCAATCAAAGAAAAGCTAATGGCAGGTAAGGTAAAACAATGAAAATATTCTAAATATAGCATACACATGAAGGCAAACTATGCAAAACTTTCTCAGAAAAATACATATAGACTCATACAACGTAATCCCTCTCAATCGTCACCTAACCTGACTCACCAGATGGTTTGTTACATGGTTTGTTAGCATCTGGGAAGTCGTCCTTAGAAACTGTTTGGAAAAGGGCAGGCACTTTCAAGAAAACACTTGGCAGGTGATTGGATGAATCATCTTTCTATCACGTCTAACACGGGCTAACTCCAACCAATCAGACCAACCAAAGCTGGTCTGGAGGAGAGCAAAAACATCTTTTCCATAGAGAATAGTCTTCAGTGTTGTTCTTTGCTCTTCTTTTAATGAAGAAATTTTCTCCAGTTCTGATATAGCTGATGCTATCACAGTAAGTACGCTAGTGTCTTCAAGGGCCACCATTGTTTGTTCAAGACGAGTCGCTTCCATGGACGCTTCTGGCTATCGTCACACCTAAAACCACAACTTCCTTCAAACTCCTGCTGCTTCTCCAAATTGGGGGCGTGTCGACTGCCATCTACTGTAGGTAATACACTGAATATGGAGGAAGTACCTCAAACAACCAAACTTGAGATAATCTGAACTATCCCTCTAACAATGCCAGCAGCAAACTGCTTCCACTGACGGGTATTGAACCCGGGATTGGAAACTGTCTTATTTATCTGGTCCTGACCTCCTCCCCAGACACTTGTCTTAACCTGCGTGCACTGTCTTAATTGAATGAGTGGGAGAGGAGAGTGTGTGTTAGCTGGCTGGCTGCATGCATGGCAGTAGGCAGGTAGAGTTTATTATCAGTCTCAGGCGCCGTCCCGCTGCGGTTAGTGTTTCCTTAATGAGGCTGGAGAGCGGCGCAGGCCAAAGCTCGTTAGCCAGGCCCCAGGGTTAATGTGTGATAGAGTGGCTGGCAAGCCCACTGGTAAACAACTGAAACCTTAACCAGGATGGGTCATGCGTGGCCATGCATTTTGTTTCCCGATGTGACGCGGACACTGCTCAGGTGCAGAAAGCTCAGCTGTGGGTAAAATAACTCAATCCATAGGAGAGTGTAAAGAAAGTAAATAGTGACACAACCCATATACAAGAGCCAAAGTGACTGCTAACATTATGCTCGGGTTGTTCAGGAGCACACATACATCACAATACAGTGTGTGCATTTACACTGCATGCAACATGATGAAGAGGTCCATTAAAGATGCTCAACAAGCTTGTCAGGCAAGAAAAAAAAAATACAGTTATTTATATCTTTCATTTTTTTCCCCCAGTGATGAAAACTCAGCCATTATCTGTTCACCCCAGTTAAAGGATGGGTTCCATTTTTTAGTCCACAAAACACTGGTTCACAGGAAAACAGTGAGTGCAGAATCTCCAAAACAATTTAAGTGAATGGTGACCAGTTTTCAAACTGAAAAAAAAGAAACATAAAACACCTCCATCCTGCTCGTCTGGTGTAATCCAAGTCCCCTGACGTGCTGTTTACCTGCATGCACTCCCCATCATAGTCACACACACACATTTCCGACAGTGTGCATGTGCGCATAAACACCAAGCTAAGTAAATGATGTCTTTCAAGTCAACCTGGCTTGTTGAATTTTCAATTTTGGGTGAACTATCCCTTTAAGGCCTGTTCAGGCCAGCCTTTTAATTGGAAACACTATCGGTGTCTTTGCTCTGTAAATCAATCAGTAACTTTAGTCAAGTAGTGCTACAAATAACTATAATTTGAAGTATTATTTTTTGATTATGTTTGATGAATATGCTGATTATTTTCTTGCATTTAGTTGTTTAGTATATAAAATATCAAGAAAATTTTTCTACGGCCCAAAGTCCATCGCTTCTTTAGTCCAGTCCAAGACTTTTTCAATTACTGTCAGAAACAATAAAGAAAAGCAGCAAGTCCTCACATTTAAGAAGTTAGAACCAAACATTTGACATTTTCACTTGAAAAATGACTGAAACCATGAACTGATCACTGCAGCTCCAGCATCAAGTGTAACTTTTATGAGCTTTGACACTGGAATTTGCACCACTGACCGACAGAAAATCATACTGAGAATGACGTCTCAAAGAACCTCTGAGGGAACAGAAAGAGAGTCTGTAACAGAGGGAGGTGCAGTACATTATTAGCATTACACAGTACATTATTTTTATATTATCCACTTTCATATCACCCCCCCCCCCCCCC
>JAJHUR010126446.1:992-13590 GCA_027495735.1 Lutjanus campechanus | reverse complement strand
CTGCGACTTTAAAATTATCGTACTGAATGGTGAAACTATGCCATGTATGCCATATGACACAGAGGCTCCGTCATCTGAACGAGACACCAACTGTGTATTGCTTCACACAGAATCAATCCCAGCCATCACACAATTACTTCCTCCGTTGTTATCCGTCAAATTAAAAGCCCCAGACAGTGTTACTGCTCTACCAGCTGCTTGATCAGTGCGGTGCTGATGTTACTTGTTGCGGGTTTATGGACGTGGAATTATTGATCATATATCATACAGTTAAAATTATGGTACAAATACGATAATTATTGTACATCTGGCAACATCATCTCCAGCAGCACAGCTTCAGTGAAAGCTGGGCACATTGCACCGGCCTTGGAGTTGTTCTCCCCCATTGCCCCTATCGTCTCTCAGGCCACTGTCTTGGCGACAGAAAGAGACAGCACTTCAGCTTTAGTTCAAAAAAACATCGGCAGCACAAGCCAAACCGTTTTGGCCAGTGGGGAATACTCGAATACTAGCTCCCCACCCACGCCCATCTGGTCGTAGCAAAGTTTTGAAAAAAACAGAATTGTCGCTGAAGTTTTAAAGCCCCCCAAAAAGCCTATTTGGGATGCTTTTTTTCCCAGGAGACCAAAGTCATATTCCGCCCTACTCTGTCTCTGATTGGCTGGTACTCGTTGCCTTTGTTGGCTTGTGTGGTTTGGATGAGGTAGGTTTAAGCATGAGGAATGAGAGGATTCGGGTATGAATATCAAGGTAAGCCAGTCAGAGGCAGAGTAGGGCAGGTCACGCCTTCGCCATCCTGGGAAAATACTATCACAGCACATTACCACAGCAACTCATGCAGACAGGTGGGTGATGTCTGCACACACAAATCTGATCTGATCACTTGCAAACACCAGTGCAGACAGTGTGGAGAAAGATCTGATTTAAGAAACAAATCTGACTTGCCTGCAGTATATGAACAAAGCCTAAAGCTCCCTAATTAATATGTTATACATCTCATTTGTTTAATCTGTACCGAAGAGTAAGAACAACAATTCATAATCAAGGTTATAATCATGTCTGGGAGCAGTTACTTCCTGGAATCTCTTGTGGTTGCCTGAAAACTGCTCAGAGCCAAGAAGTAGTCACTGAGAGATTATTGCCTCCATAAAATGGAAAATTATCATTTTTACATTGTGGTTTTTGTACAGATAAAACTAGGGATAAAATCAAGATATATTGTATTAATTATAGAGCTTTAGGGGTGCAGGTAGAGGGATATTGTTACCTTTGGAAATAGTCAGGCTAGTTATTTTCCTCATTTCTAAGCTTTATACTAAGCTAAGCACAGACATGAGAGTGGTATCAATGTTTTCAGCTCACTCTCCGCCCGAAGGAGAGCGAACAAAAGCTTTTTCACAAAATGTCACTCCTTTAAATTTCCACATTATAACTCCTCTCTACACTTGTTGCTTTTACTCTTTCAAACACCAGGCGTGACCAAGATACCACTCTTATATGTGTACAATAAACATAAGGCTAAAGCCAGCTGCTGGTTAGCTTAGCTTAGCATAGAGGCTGGAGGCAGAGGGAAACAGCTAGCCCAGCTAGCACTTCTAAAGCTCTCTAATTAACATATTATACATATCTCATGTGTTTAATCTGTTCTGAGGTGTAAGAACAACAATTCACAGTTTTATGGGATGTTATAATCATGGCTGGAAGCAGTTACTTCCTGGAATCTCTCGTGGTTGCCTAGAAACTGCTCTAACCCAAGAAATAGACAGAGCTAACTGTTTATCCCATTTCTAGGCTTTATGTTAAGCTAAGCTAACCAGCTGCTGGTGTTAGCTTCATTTATACCATACAGACATAAGTGGTAATGATCTTCTCAGCTAACTCTCCACCAGAAAGTGAATTCATGTAGGCTATTTCCCAAAATGCCAAGCCACTTCTACTGGTTAGCTTAGCTTAGCATAAAGACTGGAAGCAAAGGGAAGCAGCTAGCCTGGCTCTGTCCAATAATAACAACATCTGTCTACAAGCACTTCTAAAGCTCTCTAATTATTATGTTAAACATATCTTGCTTGTTTAATCTTTAGGAACATTAATTCATATTTTTACAGGACATTATAATCATGGTTGGGAGCAGTAACTTCCTAGAATCACTTGCGGTTGCAAAATAGTCATTTTTACAAGTGTGAAATGTCGTTTTTACAGTGTGGTTTTTGTACAGACAAAAAAAGCAAGAATATATTGTGTTAATTAGAGAGCTTTAGAGGAGCAGGTATAATGATTTTCTTACCTTTGGACAGAATCAGGCTAGCTGCTTCCCCCCCCTTTTCCAGGCTTTATGCTGAGCTAAGCACAAGCTTTGCATCGATCTTCTCGGCAAAGGCTCCACCAGAAAGCTAATAAGTGTAGGCTATTTCCCAAAATGTCAAACCAATACTTAAATTCTCCAGATTACAATTCCTCTCTATGCTTTGTTGCTTTTAGAGCTGTTTTTGCCAGGTGTGAGCAGGATACTTCTCTTCTATATGTGCATTATAAGGCTACAGTCAGCAGCTGATTAGCTTAGCTTAGCACCAAGACTGCAAGCAGAGTCCAGTGATAATAAAGTTTGCCTACAATCATTTCTAAAGCTTTCTAATTAACATACATATCTCATTTGTTTAATCTGTACCGAAGTGTAAGAATAACAATTTAATGTTTTACAGGATATTATATTCATGGCCGGAGGGATAAACCTCCTGGAATCTCTAATGTTTGCCTAGAAACTGCTCCAAATCAAGAAATATTACCTGGGAGATTATAACCCTCAATAAAATGTAAATTGCCATTTTTACATTGTGATTTTATGATATACTAAACTAACTGGCTGCTGCCTGTAGCTTCATATAAGGGTAGGCTATTTCCCAAAATGTTAAACCACTCCTTTACAACTTCTCAATTTACTCTGTTGCTTTTACTCTTCCAAATGAAGCTATAGCACAGCAAGCAGTTGGTTAGCTAAGCTTAGCATAAAGATTGTAAGCAAAGGTAAGCAGCTAGCCTGGCTCTGTCCGACAATAACAAAATCCACCTACAAGCACTCCTAAAGCTAACTAATTAATGTTGTTATACATATCTCATTTGTTTAATATGTGCTGAAGTATAAGAACAACAATTCAACGTTTTATGGGATGTTAAAATCATGGCTGGGAGCAGTAACTTCCCGAAATCTCCTGTGGTTGCCCAAAAACTGCTAGGATATAAATAAATATGAACTGAAAGGTTATAACCTTCCATAAAACGAGGAACTCTCATATTGGAACTGTCATTTTTATATTGTATTAAAACAAAATAAAGATATATTGTGTTAATCAGTGAGTTTTAGTGGTGCTGGTGGAATGATTTAGTTACTTTTGGACAGAGCCAGGTTAGTTGTTCTCCCATTTTCAGTTTTTGTGCTAACTCTTAACTCTCAACCGGAAAGCAAATAGGCTATTTGCCAAAATGTCAAACTACTTCTGTTGGTTAGCTTAGCTTAGCATAAAGACTGGAAGCAGAGGGAAACAGTTAGCCTGGCTCTATTCAACAACAACAAGGCTCCTCTAAAGCGCGTTATCTTGTTTGCTTAATGTGTACTGACATGTTAAAACAACAATTCATAGTTTTTATGGGATGTTATAGTCATGGCTGGGAGCAGTTACTTCCTGGAATCTCTTGTGGTTGCCTAGAAACTCCTCCAAGCCAAGAAATATTAACTGAGAGATTATAACCCTCCATAAAAGTGTGAACTGTCATTTTGTACCTTGTGGTTTTTGTACAGATACGACCAAAGATAGACTGAAGATATATTGTGTTAATTAGAGAGCTTTAGAGGTGCAGGTAGAAGGATTTTGTTTGAAAAGTGCCAGGCTAGTTGTTCTCCCATTTCCTGTCTTTGTGTTAAGCTAAGCTAACCGGCTACTGGCTGCAGCTTCATACCATAGAGAGATGAGAGTGGTATTGATCAGCTAACTCTCCAAAATGTCAAACACTTCCTTTTAATTCCCCAGATTCTCTTCACTTAGTTGCTTTATCAACTCCTCTTACCAGGTGTGAGCAGGATGACAGACAGAATGACCAGAGACATAACAGCCAGGATCACCACCATTGCAATTCCTATGCCCTTCCAGTTCCGCGGGGGACCATCTGAACTCCCCAGGTCCTGATATGAAAAGAGAAAACACACACAAACACAGCGCTGAGTGCGAGCACAGCCGAGAAGGAGGACATTAGTGCTGCTTCATTTCCATAGTCTCACAGAAATTCCTCCCCGACAGGCATATTAGTACAGCGAGCCTCAGGGGAACTGAAGCCAGTCTCCAGCATCACAGAGAACCTGCTGAATTACAGTAATTTTCTATATGAGAACTGCATAAAATTGTTGCTTATGTGAGATCAGACTTTAATTGCAGAAATAATTTTGGCTGCACCATCATTTTTCTTTATCGTCGGCTCATTTCACCTGTTACTTGACTGATGAGCCGTGTGGTGTGCTAAAACAGAGGGGGATGGGTGAAGTTACATGAAATGTGCGGTGCCTGAAATTACAGAGCACTTTTATAGAAAAATGGTCATCTGCTGTGATGGATCAGGATTTATTCAACAGCTTGTTAACGAGGCAGTAAAAATAAAGAGTAGTAGATGGGACTGGGTAACTATACAATGAATCATAGACAAAGTTTCAAGGGAAAATTGGGCAGTTTTCGTGCGGATGTCCAATCAGTGTTGATGGTAAATGTGGTCAACTGACTCATTCCATTCCTCCAACAGTTAAGCAAGCTTGGTACCCGGGAGAGCCTCTGCCAACTTTCTCCTTTCCTGTTTCCTGTTCTTAAATATGATATGCGCTATCTTCTTAATGTTGAAAAGAAACCCAGATTTTGAACATAGCTAAATGATGTTGTTTGGATACCTGTAAAAGTGACATATATAGTCACATCTTAACTTAGCTAAGTACTTAGCAAAACACTAGCTAACTAGCCAGCCAACACTTCAGCTAGCTAGTTAGCTAGCATTTTGCTACAGAGCAAAAACTCCCTAAATAGCTAGCTAACATTGATGTAGATTGGCTAGCTACTTTGCTAGCGTTTTGCTACTGAGTGAAAGATTAGTTAACTACACTATAAAACAAAATGCTCAAATTAATTAATTGAAATAAGTAGTGAAAACATAAAAAACGTTTTGCAGTTCTACTAACTTTGATTTTCTTTCTTTTGTGTTTATTATTCGACACAATGATAATGATAATTTTACTGAACATGAAACAATGGACTTGAAATTATTCAGTTCAGTTAACTTGTTGCAATTAGTTAACTGAACTGAATAATTTCAAGTCAAGTGTTGAATTAAAATTCTGAGCTGCATTTTCTGAAAACATATGATTTGCCTTAATCAATAATTTTAACTCAACTGATCAAATAGTACATCTAACACTAACTCCAAATATTTAAGCTCGGATACCCTCCTACTTTTAAGTTTATGAACTCAAAAAATTGCAGCAAGTAGACCTTCTTCTATTTGGGTTTACAGTGTAGCTAGCCAACAACTGATGTAGATTAGGCCGCTACTTAGCTAACATTTTTCAAAGCGCTAGCTAGCTAGCCCTAAGTGATTGCTATTATTTTGTTAGCATCAGGGAAAAAAGCACTCAGCTACTCAGAGATTTAGACTTGAAATTCAAGCTGAAACAGCCTGTACTTTTTCTCTGCATCCAGTGACATCACTGGTGCAGGAAGACGAACAGATTCTGCAACATTACTCAGCTTTCCTTTTCAATATAGCACGCACTGAGGAATTTATTGCTTCAATTGACTACATTTACCATCAACGCTGACTCGACATCCACATGAAAAGTTGTACATTTACCCTTTAAGTTACCAAGAGAAAAACCTCAAGTTTAGACTCCAGTCCTTGTATACCCTCTGTATGCGTTCAGGGGGAACTGATGGAATGAGCCGGCATCAGTATCAGTCACAATTAAACACAATTGCATGCTGTTCCCAAGCTGCGCTCCACTCCCTCATAATGAGTGGCTTGCACTGCTGGAGCCACACGGCCGCTGGAGTGTGAGAGTTCAATCATAGAGGAGCAATAAAATTCAACCTTCATTACGACCGGCCACCCCTTTTGTCTTAAAACTCACAGCCTCGCCTGTCCCGATCACCTTCCAGCAGGCCTTGGGGAGGCGGGTGGTGGAAGAAGGGCATCTGCATGGTTCAATGGTCAACAGATTGCTGCTGCTCCTCCGTCCTCCCTGGGAGACACCAGCTGTCCCTGAATCAGTGTTGTTGGCCACAATAGCCTTTATACGCCCACCTACTGTAGCACTTCCTCTCCACAAGCATTCTTGTATACCTCCGCTGACCATCAGACATAAAGCCCGTGGCATATGCTGCATTAGAGTGCTGAGAATTGACTATGTACTTACATAACTGGAGTCAAAATGTCTTGAAAACCCATTTCTGAAAAGTGAAACATGGTGAATTCTGCAGGAGCTGAACGTTAAAGGTCAGTACAGTTGAACCAGAGAAGCAGCGGGGCTTCTCGTTAGGGTCGAAATCCTCAATACGCTTATTTTTAAGTATTCGTTCTGAAGTTTTCACCTCTTATTGTAGAGGAAGCACTTCATACCTGAGATGAATGGGGAAAAAAACACACGAGGTCTACTCCGTCTGGTTGCCAGCGCAGAACTCCTGCCAAGGTCTCATCTTTAATAGATTTCCTTGGCTACAGTATCATAACATGTTCAAATTAAAGGCGCCACTGGTTGCACCTGCAGGGACAACTTTTAAGTGATCTTTGAACACTCTGTGCATGCCAGAGCTGGAGTGATTGATGTCCAGTGCTCTGTATCTACTGGCCTCTCTTACACTCTGTTTTTATCTCATTCTCATGCCCTCCCAGCACACAATATCTCATTGAAACACCATTATTCCTCAATCAGATAAAGAAACCTGCAGGAGCCTGCGAAGGCTTCGGGACTAAACAGTCAATACTGAATAATACTGCATCTTCTGTACTGTCTGTTTGAGTGAACTGTTATATATTTGAAAGACTCCTCCATAAGAAAAAAAACTGGCTATCCGTCTTATAAAATTGCGATCTATGGGTTAAGTCTAATGGTTACATAACATAAAAGATATTATTTTACTCACACACTTTTGTTTTTGCTCCTATTTTTCAGGAGTTGAAGGAAACAATCTAAGACGTCTTCTGTGCGCACAAAAGGTTTATTTCTCTCAAGTCTTGTTCACACATTTGCACTTCTCCTTTGCCAAGGTAATCCATCCACCTGACAGGTGTGGCATATAAAGATGCTGATTAAACAGCAGGGTTATTGCATAGATGTTCTTCAGACTGGTCACAATAAAAGGTTACTCTAAAATGTGCAGTTTGATCTGGAAAAGGGGCATTTATTTGACACTGAATTCTGGCTATTTCACATTAGGGCTACAGATACGATATGATATTTTCCCCAAGAGGGCAAAGTCATGACCCACCCTACTCTGCCTCTGATTGGCTATTACTTTGTTGCCTTTGAGTGCGGCGAGTCATGACTTTGCCCTCCTGGGGAAAATTTTGTATTTGAAGCCATACGTGACATAGCCATAGATCAATGTTTTTTCCCCAAGATGAAACTAGTGCTGACACCTTGAGGTTATTTGGTCAATTGGTTGATCGTTATGCTCTTGTCTGATCAAATTCTCATTGGTCGGGGACAGGACACATTCAGACGTGATGTATTTTGTCTCTGAGTGACAGGCTGTTTACTCAACAAGTACTTGGCTCCAAACTAATTGACACCATGTCAAAGTATCAGCATAAATCACTAAATCGGCCTCAAGCCACACAGGACAGAAGAGCTGAGTGGATAAAAAGTATATTTTTGTTGACGTGTGTGTGGATTTTACTCTGCCGGAGTGCTTTCCTAACGAGCGCCTGGTGGTCACATTTCAGGCTCAGTGATGGATAAATACCAGCTGTTCATCACCAGACTTCAAACTTAAAAGCTGTAATTTTTGCCAAGTTAGTGTTTTTTTTAGTGTAAATTTTGTAGTTATGTTGTTGAATTTGGCATTAACATGTTGTTAATGTGGCTAATCCTGCAGGCTGGGACAGTGTTGGACTAATTTTGTAATATTGAGGGGCAGTCAGGAGAAACTGTGTAAGCCAATTAAATAACAACTGTGACTGCATTTTACTGCATTTTTGTGGTAGTTCATACTGCAGTGTGAGCTGTGTTAGCTGTGGTTTTGTATGGAAGCTTGCTGGTTCTGCTCTGTGAGTCTTGTGTGTCTGTGTGCTAACGCTAATTTACCTGATAGACATGCCCCGAAGGTAACAATATAGCTGCATGCGGAAGAGAAATGGACAAAGTGCAGGAATTCATGTGACTGGCAACAGTGGGTAACTTTGATTAGTGCCATTTAGGCTATCAGGTAGAGCAACTGAGTGCACTGTGGCTGATTTAATTAACCTAGAGATAATGGGTAGACTTTTCTCCTCCATCAACCAATCGATTGGTTGAAGAGTAGGGAGAATTTCAGTCGACCAAGGCTTTCTGCAGTCCTAGATAAGACTGCACATTTTACAGTGGTCTTTTATTGGGATAAATCCAAAGCACACCTGTGCAAAAAATCCTGATGATTCTGATCCTGATCAGCGTCTCTATTTGCCACAGCTGTCAGGTGTGCATAAAAGAAGATTTAGACTTTTTACTTCATCTCGTGAAAAATGGGAGCTAAAACAAAAGTGTTTATATTTTTGATGGATATATATAAAGAACTCCATGGATCTCATTGTTGAAATAGACATGTTAAATTAAATTCCTTCACTTGACTGATTCCATCACAATGTGTTTTCATTTCCAAGTCCTTCCTATAATTACTCTGTGCAATGTGAGTGCTGAAACATCCTCCTAATGGGATGCACGGCTCCTATGATTCCCCTGAGCCCAGACATAAGACAGTACTTCCAATTAAGGTTGCGTCGTTATTAAGACAGACTAGGAGAATCCTACATTTGGGAGAATGAGGAGTTTTGTCACACTTGCAAATGAGGCACAGATGCGCCGAGCAACCGATTCCCCAGAGTGAGCACTGATGATGCTGCTGGTGCCGACCGGCTGCTGGTCACAATGCATGAGGGAATGTAATGCAGCACAAACTGCTGGCAAAGGTGAACAGATGAGGAGAGCGAGAGACTTATTTCAGTCAGCCTGACAGACAAACAACTACAGTATATGAGGTTTTTTGCTGAGCCAGATCAAAACTGACTCGCACACAGACCTTCTTAAGTGGGCCATCTATTTTATTGAGGCTGCGTGATCCTGCAAGAGTTGGAATAGAAGCCCAGATGAGGTGTCAGTCAAACACCTGAGGGTGTGCGAATGCAAACCTGAGGTCTTTATGTTTATGGATAACTCTGCCGAAGGAATCCCCTAGAGACGTTTCCTTTTCTGCAAACCCTGCAGAACTGCATTAGAGAAGAGAGAGAGAGCTCTAGTGTTTGCCAGCAGAGCTCGGGGATTTTCACTCAACCAAATGAGAGAATCGATACGGTGTACAGTTGTACAAGGTCCAGGGGGAAACAATTAATAGTGGGAATACAGCCATAAAGGAGACTTTTAGCTAGATGCCCTATGTTGAGTACTGTTTCTTACAAAGTATGACACCTCCGAGACCGATTCTAACCTTTCTACCATTTCAACTTAAAGGGACAGCTCACCCCAGAATCAAAAATACATATTTTTTTCCTCTTACCTGTAGTGTTATTTGTCCCTCTAGATTGTTTCGGTGTGAGTTGCAGAGTTTTGGAGATGCTTGTCCTCTCTCTAATATAATGGAACTGGTGGTGCTCAAAGTGCCAAAAAAAAACATTTAAAAATCTGACCACAACTTTCTCTTTCCAGAAATCATGACCCAGTCACATTTCTTTTTTTGTAGAAAGAAAGTAGTTCCAGTGGGTGCATTGAACACCACACGCCATGTGCCATCTAGTCTCATTATATTGGAGACAAGGTTGATATCTCTATGGCCGATATCTCCAAAACTCTGCAACTCACACCAAAACTATCCAGATGGATAAAAAGCACTACAAGTCAGAGGGAAAATGTTTGTTTTTTTTTAAATTTGGGGGTGAACTATCCCTTTAGAAATCATACTCAAAGTACTGGAACCGTTCATTTAACCGTACACTAACAGATTCCAGCTAACTGCCTCCTTTTTCTCGGGGCCCTGTACATAAAATCAAACAATTCACACCGTATTGATTGGGTTTGCACACTAAAAAAAAGCAGGGCACACTAAACACTATCACTCACTCTGCACAGCATACAACACAACTAGGTTGCGCAGAATTCAGGCGGTGCTAAGAATTCATAAATTAGGCTCAGGAGACCTCCTTAACTCCATCTACTGTGTCTTTGAGGCATGGAGAATCAAACAATAAATTACATGCAGAGAGATGAGGGAACCGGAGCGGGCTGTTTGGGGATCCTGGTTCTGGATTTGCATAACCCCTCTTTAACATCGGGCTATGGTGTTTATTATGCACATGACATTGGCAGAGGCAACAGTGTTATAACTACCGCCATAAAAAAGAGTAGTGGGGATCTATTGGCAGACGCTTGCAGCATTCAATATCGCCTATATGCTTCTATCTTCAAGAAGGCCGACAGTTTAATGAGACCTGGTAATTAGTGGACTTGGCAGGCGTTTAAATTGTTGCACTACAGTCCTACTACAGAGGAGCAGAACCAGTAGGGCTTCAACTAATGATTATTTTCATTATCGATTAATCAGTTGATCATTTTCTCGATTGATAGATTAGTTGTGTGATCCATTAAATGTCTTGTTTTGCCTACAATCCGAAGATAATCAGTTAAGTGTCACAGAGGCAGAGGTGGCAAAAGCACACACGTTCTGTACTCAAGTAGAAATACAGATACTTGAGTAAAAAAAAAGACTCTGGTGTAAGTTGAAGTACTGAATCAACTTCTTTACTCAAGTATAAGTGAAAAAGTACAGGCTCTGAAATGTATTTAAAGTATAAAAGTAAAAAACTCGCCGTCTGAAGGACATTTCTACCAGCTGTTTCTGTGCAAATCTAACAGAACGTCACATTGTCTCCTCAGCTGACTGTCTCTCTGTTGTTTGTTGTTTGTTGCCTGTTACGTCTTTTAAATCATCTTTCTTTTCTTACGTCTCTTACGTCTTTTATCTTGTTTTTGTCTTCTCAATTTTGTTTTCATCTCATTATGTCTTAATGTCGTTTTTGTCTTGTTACATCTTTTACGCATTCCAGTTTTGTTACATTGTTTTCGTTTTGTTACATCGTAATCGACTTGGTATGTTTTCACATCGTTTTTTCTTATTATGTCTTTTTACGTCATTTTTGTATTGTTACGTCGTTTTCATCTAGTTACATCTTTTAGGCATTTTCATTTTGTTATGTCATTTACGCTTCATTACACCTTTTACATCAGTTTGTCTTGTTACGTCATTTTTGTATTGTTACATCTTTTACATCATATTCATCCTCTTACATCATATTTGTCTTGTTGCAACTTTTACATTATTTTCGTCTTGTTTCGTCTTTTTACACTGTTTTCATCTTGCAGCAAAACTAAAGTAACAAGGCTATTTTGAAAATCTAAGGAGTAGAAGGTACAGATATTTGTGTTTAAATGTAGGGAGTAGGGATGCAAATGATTAATCGACTTTAGATTAATTGTCGATCAAGAGGTTGCTCGATTAAAATGTATTAATCACGATTAATCGCTAGAGGGCGCTAGCGCTCTACTGAAGTAACTTGAACAGAGCGAGAAGGAGAACACGCCTCGCGAGACCAGGGTTGAAAACAAAATGAAGCGGGCGAAAAGAAGTGCGGTGTGGGTAGGGTTGCCACCCGTCCCGTAAAATATGGAATCGTCCTTTAATTGACAATTAAATGTTGCGTCCCGTATTGAACCAATACGGGACGCGATTTGTTCCGTATTTTCATAACTGTCCAATACACATGTCTGTCACACACACATCAACAATAAATCTAACAATAATGAACAAAATAAAACACAGGAAATACTAAGGCCAGCAAAATTGTCGTGGCGGGATCTACGCAGGACCCCCGCTCCGGTCCTCTGTGCCTGGCTGCCGGCGTGTGTTGCTGTCACGGTTGCCTAGAGACAGAGACCACAGACCGGCGCTGCTCACAACACCCGCGCCTTTTAAAAATGTCCACTACACCCGAACCTCCACCACGTCCTCAAAAGTGAAAACGCTTGCAAAAGTACAGACGTGAGTAGGAAGAGGCACATCCTTGGCGCAATGCGTAAGAACGCAGAAGACCCAAGCGTCAGTGTCACAGTTCTTCATACCCCAATCATCTCCTGAGACTGATACGGTATGGGACATTATGTCATGATTGATTCAATTTCCTATCTGGTTGTGCTTTTGCCAGATGATGTCAGTGCATGGGCACAGCCTATTTTAGTAGACTATTGTGGTTTGATTGATTGTTGAGTTTTTAAAGTCGAATGAATGATCATTTATTTAATATATGGTAGTATTAGCCAATATAAATATTA
>JAJHUR010126440.1:0-22015 GCA_027495735.1 Lutjanus campechanus | reverse complement strand
AAGAGACAGGTGTGTGTGTGTGTGTGTGTGTGTGTGTGAATTGTACCAGCATTAGTCATTAAGGCCCAGTTATTGTAGCAGCGTGAAGGTGGGCCTGTCTGTTAAAAATACCTGTGTGATGGAGTCCTCACAGATCTCTGTATGTAGTGTGATGACGGCTAATAGTAATCCAGAGTAATTAAAACCTGAAAGTGAACAGCACTTACAGTAAAGTGTCCGCCTGTGAAGGAGAATTTCTGTCTCACTTGTGGACCAGTTAATGGACTTTCATCCATGGTGGATTGAAACCACCACAAATGGAAAAGTGAAGGATGATGAGACATCACACATTTGGAAATAGGTCTGCAGGAAAATCATGAAATTCTCACTGCTTAACTGACATAACAGAATTATGAATATGTCTTTATGGTGTGTGTGTGTGTGTGTGCATGCATACTGCAAGGCATACTGTACAGCATTTCCTAAAAAATTTATAGACTTTATAAACATAATCTGAATAAGTCATCACATATGATCCACTAGAAATGTGCGGTGGTGTCTGTATCTGCAGAGATGCTTCTCTTTGGCTGTATTTTTTTATTTTCTCATTAATGGGCTGGGCTTATGCCTGTTTGGCGGTGGTGTGTAGCCCCCAGCCAATAACAGCATGCCGTTTTTGTGGTCAGGACTTTATAAAAACATAGTGAACTACAGTTACATCACTGTTTCCATCTTTTTCCTCTGCTCTTTATCTGTGAGAGCTGCAGAAAGAGATATACACTCATACATACACACAGGCAGAGAAGACTATGGATTGCTTCGGCTGTATTCACATAAAATCCAGCGTTGTGCAGAGGTGTGTGTATGTTTATTTGTGCTTTAGAATGCAACTGCTGTGAAACAATCAGAAAATAGTATTTTATTTCTCTGATTCACTGCTTTGCTCTCGCTGATGGTGCTCTCTCATTTCACTTAGTCTACAGGTCTCTCTCCCTGTCTCTCGTTTGTTGAGCTGGGGAGGAGGGGACCGACTTTGAATGGTGCATTTACAAATAATCCTATCCCAATAGGTATATATATATATTTTTTATTTGATTGCAGGATTTTTAAGTACATTTGCCCTTCAACATGAAATCAAAAGAAATAAGGTTTAAAAGAAGAGCCCTTTGCTACTCATAAAAATGCAACATACTGTATAAAATTGATTTCCAGTAGATTGGCAGAATAGATAAAAAATATATTAAAACAAACTATTTCCAAGGAAGGTTGGTCTCCCAGCCTGAGGGAGGGAGCTGCACTGTACTCTTGTGGAACAGCAGTGGATACTTCTGTATCTGATTTAGTGAATTCATTCATTTAAGCTGGAACATCACAAACATGTTGAAATGACAAAATTTGCAAGAGGGCAGCAACTCCTACCTATTTGAGCATACCTACACACACAAGCACCTACACATAGACACACACACACACTCTGTCATTCACTCTCTGATGCACATAAAAACACAAACAAACACTCATGATCTCGGTAGATACTGGTCTGAGTCTGGGTTTGTTCATGGGGCTAAACTTAGCAAGCTGCGACCCCTCACCCCAGTTTCCTCCCTTATAATTACAGGAAATGAGTCCAGCCAATCAGAGCAGAGATATTTAGTGCATATTAACAAGCTCAATGGGAGCAGTATTTGAGGACTAGACAGGTAAAGACCAAGTATATGCTGGGGAGGGGGAGAGGTTTGTTCAGGTTTGCAGATGCGGCAGGAGATTTCTGTTTGGAAGGGGAGAAAAGTAACATGAAAGTTTTGAGTGCATCAGCTCACACTCCAGCTTTAGCAGTCTGCCCTGTAATATGAGCAGAGTGACTGTCAGATAGAGCAAATGGTGGAACTACAATATATCAAGAGACAAACTGTCAGAGATTCAGTCCCAGACAGACTTTATTCAATGTCTTTTCCAGCTGCCAGGACATTTTTCCATGATTTCTTTTAGTTTCTTGTCTTACACACACACACACACACACACACACACACCGATATAGGAGCATGTCATATCAAGGCTTTCTACAGGTATGACTTTTCCATCTGTCATTCACTCACTGATTTCTGCCAGTGGACTCACACACTAACCCTCTGCCTCTGTATCTCCCTTGCACACCCATACATACCAAAGGAAAAGGAAAGATACAGTCGCACAGCCGTATTTTCTTAGTAACAACAACACTGTCAACACAGATGCTGTCTGTAATGCAGGCCTGTGCTTGCTTTTGTTCCAGACTGCTTCTCTGTCTCTGAGGGATAAATACTGTAGATACATGGACTGGATGATCACTTTGTGGTTCATACCCCAAAGTTTAAATTAATTTAAAGATAGAATATGCAGGAGTTGTTGTCTGCTGTTTGTAAATGCACCATTGAAAGTTGGCATCGCTTCCCTGGCTCAACAAATTGGAACAGCTTTGGCAAGAACAAAGCAGTGAATCAGAGATATAAAACATTATTTTCTGATTGTTTCACAGCAGTAGGGTTGGGTATTGATGACGGTTTGCAGTTCCAATTTGTCCTCCTGCATTCGTCATAACAGATTTGTCTGGAGCCCTAATTACCGTGGATAAATGTTACCAGCCGAATCACTGAGCTAAGGTAACATTAGCTAGATAACTTTATTGACTGTGGTCTCTTTTCTGGTTTCTTGAATATTTTGGGGTTTGATTAAGCTACTGTTGGTTGCTACATTTTTATAGAGTCCTGACTTCACAACTGGCGTGCTGGTATTGGCTGGAGGCTACACACCACTGCCCAAAAGTTGACACCCAGAAATGTCCTGAATATAGCAAAATGTGAGAAATTAAGAAAATACAGGCAAAGGGCAGGGTCTCTGCAGATACACACACCATCACACAGTTCTAGTGGACCATAAGTGATTTATGGGAATTATTTTTACATGAGTCTATACGTTGTTTTCTTCTTCTTGTATCTTGTGTAGTATTCCTTTAACTAAATTTCAAAGCTGAGATAAACTACCATTATGCTGTACCTCCTCTGGCTCCCATCAGCGAGGAAGTACGGGTGTAGTGCAACTGATCTTGTTCCACTTAAGAATAATCTTCTTCTTACCTGTGGGCAAGACCACTGGCTATTTGACAATTAATACAGCGACCAGAGCTAAATACAGTTGCCCCACTCGCTGTTTCATCTCGAGTCACTGATGAGAGACAAATGCAGGCAACAGGAATTACTTAAAGCTGCAATCTGCCCTGCTCTTTGCCTGGAAGGTCAGCAACCATGTGTGAGAGAGAGAGACATCCTGTTATTAGAGAAAGAGGGGCAGAAAAAAAGAAGGAGAAGGAGGTACAGGATGAGTAGGGGATGATTGAAGATCGAAGAACAGAAGAGGATCAGGGGTACTTTGCATGATTGGGTGAAAGTCAAAGTGGGGAAATGACCCGAGCTTGAAATTTAGCCTCAGTCCTTTCAGTTCTAGATGGCAGACATATGAGCTCCTTCTAATAACTCTGCTTTGTTTTCTTCCAGAGAAAGACAAGTGCTGGAGCCCCGGCTGGGTAAAGTGACAGGATGCTTTCTGATGTCCTATGTTTAGATGGTGAGTCAAGCTTTCAGGCCATCTATATATCTGTTTGATCGAATTCTTATAAATTGTATGATATAGCACATGTTAGCTTGCAGTTTCTTGATTGTAAAACTGAGTCATATTGATAAATGTTGAATGTAAACTCTCAAATGTAAGTGATTTCACTTGAAGCTTGATGTGAATAAAGTGAAATCCAAAGCTAAAAGCTGTATTGATCACAATAGACAAGAGTGTTGATTCTCCTACAGTGGATGTAGTATTTGGCAGGACTGATCGTGTGTGTGTGTGTGTGTGTGTGTTTGTGTGTTTTGGGATTGTAATGCCGTCTCTGCAGCAATTTGTCTCCAAAGTGGCGAGCTAATTGACTTTCTGCTGAGCATGTGGATGGCTATGTAAAATAAACCACACCGACGACTATAATAGAATCCTGTTTTCTCCTCTAAAGTATCAGACGAGACACAGACTGCTCCGTCTACAGACTCGAGTGCCGGAAATGAATGAGATCAACATCTGATAGAGTGTAGTAAATTTCAGAAACTCTCGGAAGCTTTAATTTCACCTGAGTAATTCACCATAGCAGTGCAGGCCTGGTGAATATCTGCTCATGTGTATGAATGATGAAACATTTTTATCAAACCATGTCCAACATATTATTTAATTTAACACAGTTTTGACTGATTTATGTGACAGATTTGGATGTTTTTCTCCGTAGAAATATTATTTAATCTTTTTACTGCTAAAGGGATAGTTTTGATTTTTTCAAATGGGGTTGTATGAGGTACTTATCCATAGTCAGTGTATTTATCTACAATAGATGCCAGTCATGCCCCCAGCCAGCAAAACAGAGACATCTGCCCGACATGCAGATCATACCTATGTTATGTCGACTGGCTCAGGACCATATGTGTATGTCTGCACAACAACCAAATCAGGTTTAATATCAAGATGTGTGACTACAACCCCTCTAGGACATTATTGTGCAGTTCAATATTTAAACGTCTGGCTGGGTTTTGTTTTTGTTTAATGTCTGTGGACATGCAAAGCAGGTGCAGGAAATACCTTTTGATTAATGAATTTTTAATTTATTTAACAACAAATTTATTGTTATTGAAAGAGAGCGCACAAGAGGTAGAGTTTCATGTGATAATTGGACATCGATATTGTTCATTTAGAAAACATCATAAATAGATGTCCTAAAGACATTCATTCTGGCTTCTGAGGGGACGTCTTTTCAACATATGACACAACATTCAAAAGACGTGTCTTTGTCCAGTGGGCAGTGGTAGACAAACAACTCCTGTGTTCTCTGAGGTAGAATTACTGATTTTGTCATTAGAGTCTAGTTAGTTTGATAGAGTGATATTTGGATTATATCACAGTGTTTTCCTGTTGGAAAAGGCTGTCTGACGGAAAGGTAAAGTGGTGAAATATTTTAAATATAGTGTACACTGAAACTGATATTGATTTTTTTAGATGGGCATTTAGGTGGCTTAAATACCCTTGTTGCTGACATCTTCCACAGCAGTACATTGCTTAGCTTTCATCCTGGCATTCCTCTCTGCCATCCACCATCTACTGTAGATAATACACTGACTATGGATATACCTCATAAACCCCACTTCCAAAAAAATCCAAACTAACCCTTTAAGTCCATTGCAGCACAAAGAATCATTGTTAGTCTCTGAAGAGTTTGCAGATAATAGATATTTTTGCCCCTTGATTTCAACAGTGAGCAGGCGTGCTGCATCGAATAATTAGCATTCCTTTTACATAAAGCAATGAACTTGCCACTACAGGACCCATCATAAACAGCAAAATATGCTGACACAGCTCTAACATAGACGCTCGGTGTATAGTCGGGAGCCGAACTCATGCAGGGCTCTGAAATAGAGAGTTACTGTACCTGTAAGGAGGACAATAGTAGCCTGTATATGTGGGAGAGGCTTTGCTTGGACTCCCTTCTGTGACAGCGACCTGCTGGCAGGAAAGTAAAGAGGGCCGAAGCCAAGTGCCGGTTTGAGTTGGAGAGTAACTCACACCCGTAAAGAATGTCAAGAATCCGTGTGTTAAAGTTCACACTGTATCACCATCTGCGGCTGGATCCTGGCAAATAAAAGACAGCTGTGTGTGAGTCAGTATGTGTGTTTATGTTAGCATGCATGTGCGTCTTTGAGTGTGAAAAAAAAAGAAGATGGACAGAAAATGAAAGTATATACTAAATATTATTGCTGCATTTCAGGGTCATTAATTACACTTTTTTTTAACACTGTATTTGAAGGGGTGTGCATAAGACGGTTATTACACTGTCATAACAATGTCACGACACATGTCAAGAACATGAAGGAGTCTAAATTAATGTCGTCATTAAGTGTCATTCAATCAGTTATATCATTTTTAATGCAAAGGTGACATTGTGTGAGATGTCTTTGCTATGACAAGTTGACATTAATCAAGAGAACTTGACATTTACCAAGAGCGCATAACCTGTCATGCCATTGCATAACTTTGACAACTTGTCATTATCAAACTTAAAGAAGCTGTGTTGTTTTGTTTTAACATCACATTAACTAGTTTAAGTGTGTCATGAACATTTAATGACATCTTTATGACAAGTCTAAATGGTACGACTTTAGTTAAGGCCAAACAATTTCAACTTTGAATTAAAATTACATAATTGACTGAATGATACTTAATGACAACAGTCATAAACATTCATAAAGACTCCTACATGTTCATGACAGGTGTCATTACATGGTTATGACAGTGTAATGACAGTCTTATGCACACCCCCTCAGATAAAGTGTTATCAATTTTTTTATGCATATGTTTCAAGAACATGCTCACATAGCAACTATGACAGTGCACACAGTGTCTCTCACTCTCATATAGACACATGTCTGATGAGCAGGTATCAGACAGGATGCCAGCCCATAATCATACTGTAACGTTGTGGTTTATTAATAAAAGTCAGGTCAGTGAGACCACCCACAATCACACAGTATAATTCACCTGTTTCAGCTGAAAGGGAAAGTCCACGACTCAACACTCTTGGCTGTGTTAGTTCAGCGCCGTACCCAGCTGTGACTCAGTGTGCTGATATAATCTTGGCTCGAGGTTACCGGAGTATGTTTCATGACACTTGCTTTCTTCTCTGAGATTTTAAAGTTCATAAGTCCCTCTATCTGCATGAAGAAGGGGTTCTGTGTTTCAGCACACTCAAAACATATCAACATGATCTCCCCTGACAGTTTGATCTTTCAACAGACTAATCTGAGCAAAGCTTTGTTCTGAATTCTTGCATGTCTGTCCTACTGTAGACCTTATCCTGCACTGTATCTGATTCTGCAATTGAGCCTCACGTCCGTCTGCTAAATAGCAAGTGACAGTGAGTGCCACTCAGACTGTGAGAGGAGATGGAGAAACAGATGAAATCAATTTCTGCCTTGTTCGTGTTTTTCCTCTGTTGCCCAGCCCTGTGTTTCTGATGACAGATTGTGAAATGGATTTCATATGTGCTTTTTTCCTCCATAGATTGGGGTGAGGGCAGAGGGCATTTGGAGTCGTACCTGTGAGGCCGTCTGCAGGGAAATGTGCTGACATCAGAGCTTTGCATTGTAAACCGGAGGATAGAGGAGGATAAGGAGGATGCTGCAGTGACAGAACAACAGAAGAAGCTGGGTTTGCATAGATCATATCAGGTGAGTCCGCCCTCACAGTGACATCTCTTATCATGCAACGCTAATCCGTAAATTGAAGAGTCAGTTACATCCTGGAACATGCAGGACAGAAAGGAGTGCGCTGGGTGTGGAGTACTGAACCTCATGATAGGGAATAATAACAGGAACAGCTGCCACTCTGGCTAAGATATTGTCAATATGGTGTTTTTGAGCAATCAAATGTTTCGGCGAGCGTATTTTCACTTTCTATTGTAATGTCCTTTGTAATGGGAAAAAAACAATCCTTTCAGTCATTATAATGAGAAACTTTTTCAAAACTGTTCAGTATGTCAAAACTTTCTCAAATTGATGACTTAATGTCTGAAAATAATAAGTAAAGGTGGCCACGCAGCAATTTTTTCTGGCAGAAAGGTGCTGGCAGGGCGCAGTGGAGCGCTGGGGAGAAGCATCTGAAAAGAAAAAAAAAAACACTTTATTTGACCTTTGTTTCTATGACAACTATGTCTTGAAAGTTCCTATGCCCTTTGGTTTTTGTCATCTGTTTGTATCTGTTTGTATCTATTCGTATCTATTTCATGTTTTTTCACTGTGAGCACCAAGTGGAAAATGTGCTGCCCTGATTTGACTCGGCTCGTCAGCCCAGCAAGGTGGGGCTTTGCATCTGGGCTACCCACTTGGACGTGTGTCTTGATACAGGTTCATCTTGAGTCAAGCGGCTTAACCACATGCCATTTCCTATAAATTCTTCATGATAAAAGTCTCCCAGTGTTTTGTTATCTAAAAACTTTTATCATGATACAGCAAAATCAGGAAAGGTTAGATTTTCACCAGCAGTAACTTTTATCAGCTTAAAGTGAACAAACAGTACAATGCAGCAGATAGAGTACAAACAGCGACACAGCGAGACTAAGCTTCAAGCTGCAGAGATTCACACACAGGCCACGGGAGGCTACAAAAATACTGAGAACTGAACATAGACACTTGTAAAAATGTCTTTCCCTCTGAGCTCCTGCACACATATGAGTTAAGTCGCACTCCTCATTTGGAACAATGGAAACAAGACGCTTGCACTTAAAAAACACCGTGGATACAGGCCCCTAGTACATCAAAATCAAAACAAACTTTCTCAGAAAAAGAAGTCATTATGTGTTGACAATTTCTCATTATTATGAGATAAAAAGTAATTATTTAGAGCTATTAAATCATTATTTTAAGAACTTTTCTCTATATTTTGAGATACTGACTCATTTTGAGAAACTATCTCATTTTGAGATAAGTAAGTAATTACTGTGAGAGAGTTTCTCATTAAAATGACGCACCGGGTCTCTTTTTTCAACACAGTTATAGACATGGGCTTTCTATAGACTCCCAGTGGCACACTGCCTTATCTGGAAACAAGCTCACACAAACACAATACTACATCGCATTGCAATCCCTGTCAGATTTTGGCACTGGTTGCAGGATTAAAGAGCCAGCCAAAACAGGTGACAGGTGACAAACTCATGTCAGCACTTCATGAAAAGGACTTAAACACTGGATTAACTAAATCACTTCTGCAAACAAAAGGTGAGTCATGTTACTGTAGTTTTGCAGTGGTTATTCCCACCCCTATTTGCTGTATGTATGTCTGTCATATCCCTGGTGGGTAGTTTCAACTTGTGACAGCTGCTGTTCTTTGCTGAAGCAGTTTGTGTTCTCATGATTTTTCAGACTTTCCCCAGTGACATTTTGAATGTTTTTTTTTTTTTCTTTTCTGTTTATTTTTGAGCAGTTCTTCTGCAGTCTGGTTGGAGATACAGTAGTGTGTCCTCTTTTGGGCATGTTTCTTTGAACATATCATGAAGTATTATTATTATATTGCTATAATAACTGGTATTCAGCCCTCAACCATGTGCATTGTTTGTAGTTCGGTGGTTCGGAGGTGATGAACTGCTTTTGAAGGCTTTGTTGGTATTGTAGCACTGAACTGTTTCATACATTCTTGCTGCTGCCTTGAAAGACTAAATTCAGACATGTGGAGCATTTTTCTGCTTTTCAAATCAACTTTCACAGGGAAAAATAAGTTAGCCACACCAATCACTCATTTGTCCTTCATCTTTAGTCATGGTTGTGTCCAGACTGAGAAGAGACCAGCCTCTCTCTCCTTGTCTTTCCAAGTCTGGCCTCTTCAGTGGCTCTGAGAGCTTTACGTAGTGGAGGAGGAAGCTGGATCAGGTTACAATAAAAAGAAAGAGGGAGAGAGTAGCAGCTAGCTAACCTGTTACAGCCTGGATTGTTATTGCAGGTGTTCAAGAGCAGACACAGCTGTTAATTAGCACTACGTAGCTCTACACGTGGAGGTGCAGTCACACATGAGTGGCCACGTACAAGTGCATGTTGGCATGCCAGAATACACAGATTAGGATTTAAGGATCAGATAGTGTCAGGGGATAAATTGCCTTCTTGGTTTGTAGAATCCTCTAGTTGAATGTTGTATTTGCTTTGGCGTTTTTGCTACATGCATGTTTGAGGAAGGCTCAGCCGGTCAACCACATCTGCTCACAGAGCACTGAGCGTGTATAATCTGAAAAATGTGCTTTTTAATTTTTGACTGGCAGTGGCAGCTGGTATCTGATGACACTTCAATTTTGAGCCATTGCTACTTTGATTCTGGCACCCAACGACACACCAGGATAACATTTTCACTTGTGGCAAACTACTCTGAGGTGATGTGTATTTTCCTGCAGTTTCTCCTTTGTTTTGCCTCAGGATAACACTGCGATGTAACCATGACGTTGGCACTAAAAGGGTGTATTGTCTTGTGTATCAAATGTGTGTCATTATCTCCGCCAAGTGTACCTGGGGTAGATCATGCGATCGGTCTGTGTGTGCATGAGCGCTTGCATGAGTTGTGCATGTGTTTGCTTGCGTGACTCCCCCTGTGCTTTCTTTTCTGCAGCGGGTCAACTTCACTGTGACATCATGATGTTCAGCTCTCTATCAGACCTCTGTGCTCTGTGTAAAAATAGACTCTAAGTGAAGACAACATGTTTCTCACTGGGAATTATTCAGTGGAATCACACACGTATAGGGAGAACTTCATTTTGCCAAAAAATACGCTTAATACGTTTTATTTATAAATTGCTTCAAAGTCCTCACTCGTACATTATGTGCTCTGGACAGACATGGATGTAAACTGCAACTTGACTGACACACAACTGTGAGACAGTAGTTCTATTTTTTGACTGCTGTTTTATAAAACCATTGACATGTGACTTCTCCCTCTTTTTAACCAGTGGCAAGTGATCAAAAGCATCTTCCCTCTTTTTTTTTTAAATGAATGTGCTTTTAAATAAATTTAATAAACTAAACTAAAGTAAATGAATATAGTTAGTTGTATAAAGTAGTTTTAGTAAATTAGATTGCAGCTAGATGGATGGACATGGAATTCTGTCCCTCATTTCATCAGCATTAGATGAGTATCATACAAGATACAAGATAAGAGACAAATAATGGAGCGCTCATTCCTGGTGTAGCTCATCTGTGTCTGTCTGACAGAGAGCTGCTCGGCTTGTCAACACACCTCAATCACATCATCATATGCTGAGACAGCATGGAGAGGATAACAAGTATTCACCGTCACTCAATTCAATTTGAGGGAAAAAGCTGAATGAGCAGCTGTTAAATTGAGTGACTAGTGTGTAAGTTATACTTGAGATAACATGAATCATGTCAATAATATTTTTTCTGCATTTTAAGCCACAGTGGTTTGTTTTTTAAACAGCTGTTTATCACACGTATGTCTCTGTTTTGGAGTTTGTGCACGCTCCTTTAAATTTTATGAGGTGTGCGTGTGTATTTTTATGATAGTGCTTGCATTTGTGTCCGAGAACAGCTGCTCCTCCTTTCCTCCACCTGTGTAATGCAGCTTTGAACAGCACAACAGTGGCTCCCTTGTATGTTTTGTAAAGATCAAGTTCAATTAATGATTGCAGAGGTTTTGGGCACACGACTCTCACTGGCAAGAAACAGGAAGATAAGCGACTTTTGTCTCAAGTGCCAACACGTTGTGGCTTTATTGGTTTCCTGATTCAAGTTTGAGCTGGAAATGCTTGATTTAAACACGCACACAGACACACATACGCAGCTTTTCCAACAATTATGAACTGTTTTCTGCTTGTGGATACAAAGTGGTGAAGATGGTGGGTGTTCCCCGCCTTTTAAAACCTGTGTTTGTTTTACTTTTTTGAAAGTGCTGCAAATTAGGCAGTAAGTAACCCTGGGTGGACTGTTCCATGGGAGTACACGTGGGTGAGAAGAAGGGAGCTGAGAGAAAAACCTCAAATGTGAAAATGGCTGGAACTCCAAGGGTTTTCAAAACAGAACTCAAAGATTTCATTACACATACCTGGACAGCTGAGGGCATGGAAAAACCCCTCCCTGTGTGCGCACATGTGCACACGCATACACATACATGTAGTGAACAGCTGGGCTGGTCAGAGAAATAATAAGAATAATGTTAACTAAATAGACCAGAGACGAATCCCAGCCAACAGAGCCAACAACACGTGTCGGGTTCAGAAATATGCAGAACCCTGGTCATCAATCACAGACAGGAGGCCCTCAGACTCGCTGACAGGCTCGGACAGAAAAGAGGAGGAGTTTTTTTGGCTGCTCTTTGTGTGTGGATGGGCCGGTGGCGGCTGTGTTCCCAGTAAGGTTTGGCTGGGACTCATCCAAGGCTGTTCAAGACTGACTGACGACGAGGCATCGCATCAAACCAAAATCAACAGCAGAATAAAGCTAATGGTCTTCACCTGTCAATAAATCCTGTTGGCAGTGTTCATACAGGTCCTCCCCAGTGTTGTTGTTTTTCTAGGTTTCAGTGTCGGTGTAAGCTGCGGATCATGAAAACCATCTATGTGAGTCTGTGGTGGGAATATTCTCATGGTGGCTTGACAGTCTACTGTGGTAACAGTATAACTGCAGGCAGTAAATTGGCCTAAACCAAGCAAAACAGATCATAGGGAGACAGACAGTCCTGAGGGGCCAAGCAGGAGTTTAGTCCCTAAAATTGAACCCTCACCAGGGTTCAGAAGGACACAGAGGGATCGAGGGATGTAGGGATAGAAGGTGGGGGCCAGGGGATCCCCTTGCAAAGACAAAGCCCTGAGGGTTTCCACTCTGAGATCTAACTTTCATCTGTATAAACATGTCTGGAATGACACACTCCATGCGTGTGTGTGTGTGTGTGTGTGTCAAGTGTACTACATGTGAAGCCTGGTGGAGTACAGCCAGCCTGGCTCTGTCCAAAGTTTAAGAACCTGCCTACTAACACCTCTAAAACTCACTTATTAACACATCATATATCATGTTCAGAGACTTACTGGACTCTGCATCCAGTCTTAATGCTAAATTAAGCCAACTGTCTCCTGGCTTCAGCTTCATTTTAGCATATAGACCAAGAAATAGACATCATGAGAGAGATGAAGTAAAGCCAGAACATGTTGATAGCCCCCTGGTGGCTGGCTGCAGTATAAGTTATAAATCCTGCCTCCCCAATGTTAATAGATAGGATATGGGTCAAGCTAAAAAAATCTAAGTAAATAAACAAATTTTTCTTTTAACATGGTTTCTGTCATTTTAGGTAGTTCACGCTGATGCATGTTCAAGTCCTAAAGTTCTGATCAGTTTGGTTTTAATTAGCTATTTGAGGCTAGTAGAAGGGGGTTGAAAGCTAAGTGCTTGTAATTGAGTCGACCAGGTTTCTGGGTGGGAACTCATAAGCGCAGCTCCAACGCTTGTCACTATGGCAAAGGCTCTGCCTCTAAATGATGTCAAGATGGAAGCACTTGTACCCGGGATATTATGGCTTAGTTTTTGTACAGTGGGAGACACATTGTCCATCTTTATTTATGTCAATGGTCAATGGTACAGACATGAAAGTGATATTGACAAAGTCATTGTTTTGCAAGTCACAAGTAGGCTAAGTCTTAAGTCTTTTTACTCAAGTTCCAAGACAAGAGTCCCAAGTTGCGAGTCCTGAACTTTGAGTTTTGAACCCTAAACAAGTCATAATGTAACAGTGAGTTTCCAGCGTCATTGATTTACAAAGTTATGTATGTATGGACGGGTTGACGGCTAATTTCGCATTTTGCATGTACTTGTGACTTGTAACTTGTGACAATAAAGGGCTTATCTCAGTTAGCTGTTAAGCTAGTGTTAGCTTAGCATTAGCTTGCTAACTATGATAATATTAGCATTGACTTATTGTTCTTTGTACAACTTCTTTGGGGTCATTTTTACAACATGGTTCTGTCCTCCAAATTGATTGGAAGCCATTGGATTGGTTCAAACAAAGTGGATTTGGTGATTGTGTTGACAATGAATATCGTTAATGAACATTCGCTGGCTCAGGAAACGAAGGGAAATTCATTTATTAGTGGCACAGTTTTTTAAATAAGATACTTTTTTAATCTGTGGGCTTTGGGGAAGTCAAAAGCCTCAAGTTGAGGTGAAGTTGAAGTCAAATTTGTCGAGTCCTCACGAAAGTGGTGTTGATCTTCTTATGTAACTACCAGCAAGAAAGCAAATGGGTCTATTATACAATCTGTTGAAGTATTTCTTAAGTCATGCTATGATTTAATGTTGTATTGGTGTGCATGTAAATGCAACCACTGTCTGTCTTTAAAATCATAAATTAGACTTTTGGGTAGACTTTGAAGATACACTTCTTGACATGTTCTGGTTCTATTGTTTCATTTACAGAAACTTAAGCAGGCTGTATTTCTCTTGTCCACAGACAAGTTAATACTGTGGACACAGAACAAACTGAGTTCATCATCATCCTAATGTTCTCAACCCCCCTTGAGTTGAATGGATGTCTCACTGCATCCAATCGTTTCTTCACCCACTGTCTGTCCATGTTAGACACAGGGTGACAGGACAGCTGTCTCCGCGCCTCGTCTTTTTGGTCATTGTGTGCATGCACAAGGATGCATGTGTGCCTTTGCAATGGATCAGGCATGGCAAATTAATGTTATGTGGCTTGTTTGACTGAGTATGCTGTCTCCCTGCTCCGGTCTCTGATCCTGACATTGGACCCAAAAGGGGAATCATCACCCAGGAATTTGGAAGGCTTTGATCACAGGCCTGTCCTGTGAGGGTGCGGGGTTAAGGCGCTGTGTGAAGAGGAAAACATGACACACTCATCTTAAACTGAAGAATGGGTTATGTGTGACGCAAATGCACAAAATTTATCATCTGGACAGTGGAGCGTGAATGTGCTTTGTCAGTGAGGCAACTGTAAAATTGCCTCCAGTGGTCAATTGTCAATCAAACACAAGAACACAATTTCCTGCTGTGAAATACAAAGAACAAATGAACAATTATAACACCATCTTGAAGGCCCAGAGCCACAGATGACTGTTGTAAACAAATATAATGAGACTATAATTGCTTGCCATGGCTGTTTACATTCTTCCACACAGAGCCTTCAGTTGGAAGCTCAGCAGATCATAAGAGAGTCAAAACTGCTGATTAACATCCGCTAAAAAGATGATAAACACACTGTACAAGATCATCCTGACATTTCACTGACACTTAACCCAGTTCTCAGTCAGCCCAGAACAGTTTGGGAAGTAGTCAGTGTCCAAAACAATCCTTTCGCAGCCTCCTCGAATTAATGATAAACATATGTTGGGTCACATGGTTATATTTCAAAGCTCATTTTAGGTTGTGCTGTCAGGATTGATCTGATTTGGCTGCTCTGGTTCACTGTTTGATTTTTGGCTTTCAGGCTTTTAGTCAAAACATTAATATAGAGTGATGCAACAGTGGAAGAAACATATATTCAAAGAAACGGATAGGAACATAAGCATCACCAAAGCTGTAGTGACCTCATCATAGATAAAATGTAACCCAATGATCGTGAATGCTTATTACATACAGTAACACTCTGCTGATTTTACTTTTGGTCAAACAGAAGAAGTACTTGCATGAAAAAGAGCTGGAAAGTAGGGTCTAGGACTTGAGAAAACTCATAATTTCAAAGCAAGTGTTAAGTCAACTTCAAACTCAAGTTTGAAAAAAGAAAAATCTTTTTGTCTTAAAGTAAACCTGAATTTTTGAGTTTTAGAAACCTCCAAAAATTGTACTTCAAAAATTGTTCAGTGAGTTGTGAACAGGGTTTGTCATTATTTAGATGCTGAAAATTAAATAGTTGCAGTTGAAAATATTATGTTAACCATTATTCATTTTAATGAATTTACTCAACAATTTTTTAATTGCAAAACCTTCTGTTTTTAAAAGATTTAAGTTTTCCTAAGAACAAAAGAAAATGATCTGAAATCATTATAGTATGACAAAGCTTTTAGTTTTGATTAGTTTGATTCAAAACTGAAATTGTGATTTTTCTTACTTTTTTTGTTTACAGTAAATCTGACTGTTAATTTTGCTTCTAGCTTAATGTACATACATCATAATTGTTCATAATAGTTTATTAATATTTTGAATTAATACTCTGAATCTGCAAAGTAACTAAAGTTACTTACAAATAAATATAGACAAGTAGAGAAAATGACAATGACAATAAATAACAAAAAAATGACAATATTTGCCTCCAAACTGTAGTGGAGTGGAAGTATAAAGTTACAGAAAATGGTTATTTTAAAATTTGGCATTAAGATTTTTATATATATATTTTTGTACATCAGTTCCAATAAATTGTTTTTCTGTCTCCTTGATTTCTAATAATCGTATCTGTATCGGCCCTGAAAGAAACATTGGTTGAACCCTGCACAGCAGCCAGTTGCAGCACAGCAAAGAAGATCATTTGACATGGCAGTAAACTAATGATACCTGCGAGGTGATAGTCATGGAGCTGGTAGGAATATAGAGTGTGAGATACTTTAAGGATCCAGGGTTCAGGCTTCTGTGGGTCCTACAGGTGAAGCCTTGAATCAGCCCTGCACACTGGGAGTAAGACAAAATTGTTCCTCTATAAGAACCTGTAGAGTAGGAGGAAATAACCATCCATCACGGACGGCATGTGATGACATGTCTGACCCCGTGTCCTCTCTCTCTCCACACACACACAAAATGTATAAAGTCGAGCTGCCAGTGCTTCACCTCAGATCACATTGTTTCCTCATTTAGTGGCTTTGATTACTATACAGCATGTCTCAGCATGGAGAGGGAAAAAAAAGAGATTTCCTTTTCTTTCAGTATTTTACAATAACTTTTTACATTGACCTTGAGAAAACCCTCAATTAGGCTGAGTATAGATCAGTGACATACTGTGCATTGGCCACTGACTATATTTGGAATAAAAAGGAGGGTTATTCTGTAACTGTATTGAAAAAAGTGCAGTTTTTCTAAATACAGACTCATACAAATCGATGTACTCATGTGATTTGCTTTTGACAGCATCTAATAAATGTAAACTTTTCTGCAATATGAGTTTCTGCAAGGCTCTCTATTGGCCCAGATCCAAAATACATATAATTACAAAAATGTACTGAGGCCTCTCAGTACTTCCTTGAGGAACAGTCAGACTCCACCACCTCCATGTCCACTTCTCTGCAGCCTAGCAAAAACTTTTATCTCCCTTTAAAATTATCAGAGAATTTACTTATCCACAGAGTATGACTGAAACATAAAATATGTAGTTACAGTATACATTAAGAATAATAAGCTTTTCTTATAATCTATCTATCCTGCTAACCTTTAGTTCATGAAAGTTCAGCGGTTGAATCCTTTTTTATCAGTTCCATTCTCAATAATTGTTAATAATTGATAAAAATTTTGGTTTGGGGTGGTGCAAATTTTTTGGCATCCAAAAGGGGGGCATGCCACAAAAAGTTTGGGAACCACTGTGATAGGCAATCGTGCAGTAGAAAGCTGACAGTGTGCAGGTGTTCAATGATTCCAACAAAATACAACAAAAAACCCAAGTCTAATTGCAGGTTGGAATTAAAACCTGCAGACTCAGGTCATCCCAGAATCAAATATAGTGCTATTCTTTCTTTTCGTATTAAGGCAGCAGCATAGTTGACATCAGTTTCACTCGGTTTACATCAGTGAGAACATTTTAGACGGCAGCAGACAGATGAAGAGGGAGAGACAGCTCTGGACAGTTCATCAACAGGACACTTCAAAATAGTGTGGGTGCAATGTGCACTCGGGCATACGTCAGACTCGTGGTGTCAGCGGTACCTGGAGCGGGATGGAGTGGGAGATAAGGCGATGATCCGTCCTTTTAAAAAAGCCGCTCTGCACTCTGTTCAGCCGTCCCCCGCTCTCTTCCACTCCACTCACATGCTCTGCTCAGGACAGCGTGGGATTTAAACAATATTGTGATCCTCCTTGGTTATGATACAGCTGGCAGGTGTAGTTCAGATGAAAGACAGCGTTCCTTCATGAAACTGTTCGAAATTGTTCCAATCAAAAAATTAGATTGAGACTAGATTGATTTATAGATCTTGAGTAACCAGGTCATGATTTCTGGAAAGAGACGTGGCTGTTGAGTTTTTCAAATGTAGCACCACCTAGTTTCATTATATTTGAGAGAAGGCAGACATCTCTTCAGCTGATATGTCCAACACTTGGTAACTCACACCAAAGCAGTCTAAATGGATAAACAGCACTTTGAATGGAAGGGCCATTGTGGAAATTTTATTCTAATGAAGAATCCTTGTCAAGACTTTCCTCTAATAAACCTCCCTAGCGAGGACTCTATGCCTCTCCTTACACATGTACCACACTTTATCGGCGAGCCCCTTAATCCAGCACAGCTGCACAACTGTAAATACAATTAACCCCAGTAATTGTGTGATGTTGACTTTGGGTCTTGTACACTTTCTCACTGACTGCCGGTAGCCCGTGCTCTCTGAGGATGACATCATGGGTTTCAGGTTGCCCACTGTGGCTTCGGTTCCCAGGGGGTCTGAGGGGGAGCCTGAGCGTAGACCTGCAGAACGGATCCATGCTGTGTATAGACACTCGTTCCCTCTCTGTTCCCTCCTTCTTCTGCTCAGACACACACACATACACAGCAGACTGACCTCTCCGCCACCTCCCTCTGAGCTCGGAGTTTGTTATTGGCTCAGTTATGATGTGTTGACAGATGAGGCAGATGTGTGTTCCTCTCTCAGAGATAGTTTGTCGGTGTTGTTTTTAAAGTTGAAAAGCTCTGGAATTAGCTGAGTAAAGACAATCATTTGGCTTCATGGTGATCTTGTTGGATGGTTTCTGTGAGGTCAATTAAGAAATTCTGTTTTGTCTATTCTAAGTGTCTGTGTGTGAGTTTTATTTTGATGTGTGCAGTGTGTGTGGGTCTGCTCACATTTTTATTTCCCTTTGTTTTCAGGAGAGGGGGCGAACAATCCCCTCTGGAAGACAGATGACATGCTGTATATATTATTGCATGTAAGGTTTGCATTTTCTGTCTGATTTTGTGGAGTAAATGCAGGGACCAGAGCCACATTAAAGGAATATTTCACATTATTTGAAGTGGGGTTTTATGAGGCACTAGATAGTCAGTGTATTACCTACAGTAGATGGCAATCAGCACAGTTTGAAGACACAGAGAGGGGCACCAGCTGTCTGACAGCAAGGTAAAGTGGTGAAAATATAGCGTACACTTATACTGGTAGAATTTTTTTTTAGGTGGACCCTTTTAAAGTGGCTAAAATACCTTTTCTTGCTGATCCTGTCCATAGCAGTTAATTGCTTAGCTTAGATGCTGGTGTACATCTCTGCTTCTCTTAACTGGGGGTGTGCATACATCTATCTACTGCAGTTAAAACACTCACTGTTGATAACTACCTCATACAACCCCACATCAAATTATGAGATCTGTTCCTTTAAACGCTTTCTGGCCAGGATGTTTTAAAAGTCACTTTATCTCTGCAGAATGGAGTCATTCCAAACAAAAGTCAGAAGCCAATGCCCATATTTGCTTTGTGACCATTTAAAGACCACCAGTGCAGAATCACATAAAATATATGACCATATAACTTATCATGGGCTGGTCTTATGGATCTTTTCCCAGGCATGCTTTCCCAGCTCACCTCGGTAGGTGTCAGTCATTCTGTCAATCATCTGTTTTGGTTATTTAAAGTCACTGGAGCCTGCAAAGTCAACCTCTTCCACTGTGATGTCAAATAAGCAGCGTGGGCCAGCTTTCCTCTGTTCCTCTATTTCATTTTTCCACTCCCTGCATGGACACACCTGGCAATGGCAGCCACTGGATCAGCTGAGAACACACACACACACGCATGTGCGCGCACACACACACAGACATACACACACATGCACCCAAAACTAATGCATCCTCAAGGAAGTGCTGACTTTCAAAACTTAATGTGGTTGTTTTGTCTCTATGATGGATATGAGCAGGTTTGTGTTTTTGTCTGCTGACAGGCACGCTGGAAAGTTGTGAAATCACCTGGCTTCATGAGGGAAAACCTTTAACACTTTAGGATTGTGCACACTTACAAACAAGGTCTGAAGGGAGGGATTTGTCCGTAATCCTGTATTGATCCTTCCTAGACAGGCTGTCTGGTGGACCGACACTCTGCCATACCTACAGGCGCACAGCCACACTGGCTGCGTGCCTTAACCACATCTAACTATAGAAGCGAATACAAGCCGAGGCCAATTTGTGGCAGATTTAATGGCTCATAGTGGCGTCGTTATGTTGGGTCGAGAATGGCAGAATTGGCCATTTTGTTTTCCAGTTTAAATGTCAGTCCCAGAAGTTTCTTCATTATTAGCTTGTTGTATGTAAAGCCTGTGTGTTGTGGAAGTTTGACTGCTGCTGAGTAAGACACTGCATCATTTCTCCTGATCAAACTACACCAGAGGGAAAAGTCAGCTGCATTAGAAGAAGTAGCCAGCCAAGGTTCAGAGTTTGGAGGAGTCTCTATAAATAAACTCAAGCTGTTGTTGTCTGACGTATATTTTCTCACAAAGTTTGTCACAAGAATGATGGAAGTATTAGTGCTCTGTAAACCAGTCATCATCAGTCCACAAGTAAATGGCTCAGATGTGGTAAATCAACTGGCATCTGTAATGTTTGTTTGTCTATTGCCAAGAAATCCACAAGTGTGACTGACAATCGTAATGGAACCACTCGACTACAGCAGAGCTCTTCAAACATAGTTGAATATTGAAATGTCAATCATACCTCTGCTGTGCTCGAGGCTAAATTAATTTGATAAGCTAAAATGAAACAAGTCAGAGATTTATGTGGTTTATAAATGTTTTTCTGATAGAAATTTTCTTTCTTGCAGAGAAAAAAAAACTCTTTGCTGGTCGGTCAGTTGGTTGGTTGGTTTTCATTTTCTTAAATTCTGTAGTTTATGACACCCCCAGAATATGAGCCTTGGCCATGCTTTGTTTTTAGTGCCAGTTAGCAAATGTTAGCATGCTAACATGCTTGTGAACATGGTAAACAGTATACCTGCTAAACATCAGTATGTTAACATTAGCCACTGTGAGCTACAGATAGATAGGGCGTCACCACTTTGTCTTACTTCCAGTTTTTCCCAGTGACCATTCGGGGTATTGCAACAAAAAATTCTGCAGCTTCCCATAAGCCACCATTATAAAGGATATGTCTGTAAAACTGTTGACAGTACACCTCGAACTGTAAGCAAGGTCTATTTTGACTCTTTCGTCTATAAATGTTTGATTCATAGCAGTGCTGTGTTTGTTAAACTTTCCTAAATCAGAGAAAAGTGATTTAAAGTCCAGTGGGAAAAAAACATGAACATGCATATTCAGTGGGCCACCCTAAAACTTTTTGGGCATATGTGCCAAGTGAGCAATTGTCACTGGACTGTGTCTGATATCTTGTGTATAATACATCCATGCCAGAGCTTGGTCTAGTTTGGTCATTCTTTTTTCTTTTTTCTTTTTCATTTCTTTATTGGTATTGCTGTAGTCACCATTAGCCCATGGGTCCACATAGAAGGTTCCCACTTCACCTGAGGGCTCGGACTGTCAATATAATTGCTTCAAAAAGTAGTTGCCAGTAATAGCCTACTACTACTACTAAAGGTGCGAGGTAACAGAAGGAGCAGAATCAAGTGTAACACGAGATCAGAATCAGAATCAGAAATACTTTATTGATCCCCGAGGGGAAATTGTTGAGATCATGTACAAGAGATAATTGTTGAAAGAACAGGGACAATATTTTCGTTAAAAAGTGTTGTAAACGTCAGACTGACTCCTGAAGCAGCTGTGTCCCTTGTAATTAATTGTGCAGCTTCAAGCTTGCTGGAAATTGTGTGCATTTTGATTGGCTGCGAGGAGAGGAGATGAAACAGGTGTTTAAGAGGTTTTTGATAGAGAGATTGCAGGAACCTACAGTACACTCCATTGTAAGATGTTGTTGTTTAACATACTTTTTATAAACAGGAGTAGCTTGCCAGTACCAGTGCTGTAGCTGCTTACATGGCCAGTAGTTCTGTTGTGTGGAACTGCCCAGTGATGGGATGTGGAAACTTTACACAAATAATTGCATCTCAAAGGAGAATGACGCACAGGCATGTTCACGTAAAAACAAAAAATCACAATTTGCATCCTTTAACATAAATGATTTCAGGCCAAATAATGCTGGATGAAGGTTGCTAATCTTCTTGTCTGAAACATAAAGTTTAGGAAATATTTTAATATAATTCCAGTGTGATTAGTATGTGACACCCTCCCATAATGCACTGACTGATAAGTGCTGCAATTTTGATGTGTGCCAGAGTACTGAATGATTTCTTGATCACTTCCGCTCC